>RJWM01008925.1:0-23476 GCA_004363535.1 Dasyprocta punctata
CTGTAAGAAATAAACCTTTCCTTCCCTAATTTTGTGTGTCAGGTATTCTGTCTCAGCAATGAGAAAAAAGTAACTAAGACAATTTTATAATTATAGGTGTAGTTATCAAAGTTAGGATTTGATTAGCTATCTTTGCATTTTAGCTAAGCTTTGGTTTTATTTTGCACCTTGTTTAGAGAAAAGAGGTAATACAATATCATTCATGTGTAAGATCTCTGGAAGACAATCAACCAGTCCTTGCCCTGTTTTCCACATAGCAGAAAATGCATCTGTCATGTCACCCAGTTACCTGGTAATCACCCAAGGTGACCTTCCCACCTTCCCACATTCGGTACACAAGCAGGTCCTGCACAGGGTTCCCAAAGGGTCCCAGAGCATGCACTGTTCTCAGTGCCACTACCATCACTCAGCTACAATTCCTCTCCTACATTATTACAGCAAACCTCCTTCTGCCTATTCCACTTTTATACTTGCTCCCTTCTGTATGCCTTGGCTGCTCAACAGATGGAAATGTTCTTTTAAACATTCATAATTCCACTTCCATTGCTTAACACCCCTTGATGGCTTCTCACTAATCTTCCAATTTAATTTCAACTCCATGCCATGATTCTCATGCCCTGCCCACCCTGGACATTGGTTTCCCAGTCACATCCTGGACCCTGGCTCACATTCCAGTCCCATCTTGTGTCTCAGTGTTTAGTTTCAGAATTCTTCAATGATATCATCTTACAAAAATCTAATTAAAATCTACTCTGTAGTCTTGCATCACTTCACCAAGTGTGTTATCACAGTATGGAGATTTTTGCTCATTTCTTTTTGCTTTCTCTTCAAATATCTCTTTTTTTACTTTCTTTTCAAATCTCTCTTCCACTAGATTGTAAACTAAGTTAGGTCAGCAGTCACATTTGGGTTCTTTACTCTTAGTTTATCTATGCTTCACCCACAGAAGGCTCAAAAACTTAATAATAAATTTGTGGATTCCACCCATACATTAAATCAGGACTCAAGATTAATGACAGATTCAGTGCACTTTCTACTCCCTCTCTCATTTACAGAAATAATTCTCAAAATTGGAGCAGTTCATTGCTTCTGATTCAATAATCAACTCTATGGTTTGTTTGTAAGTGAATGGCAGTGAGAAGAATTGATCGATAAATGGGCTAGTTATTCTGGTCTCCCGTTTCCTCTCAATAAAATGAAAAAGGCAATAATTTTTTAAATTCTCTCTAAATCCCAGGAGACTCATCATATAAATATTTAAACAACTGACAGGAAGTTTAGTTGCAAATCTAGGCTGTGCTTCTGGAACCTTCGTAGCAATTTTAGCATAAGAAGTGATGACAGAGAAGTTATCTTCCTGTCACCATATTGTTCGAAAAACTAAGTGACATTCTTTTGTCTTTTTCTGTAAGAAAATGGAGTGCTCTTAGATTGATCGCTACTTTGTAAGCCCTTGAAAAATGTAGAAGTGGGTGTAGTTTACACTATAACTCGCATGAATACTTAGTGGTGTCTGTTGTAAAATAAATGTCTCAAATGCTAATGTATATGTGAAATTTTTCTTTACTTATGAGTTTAACCAAACGTCATGTTATCTAAAACACAAAAGATATTTAAACAGGAATATATGGAAAGCTGGCTTTTAAAATATTCTATCCCAACTGTTCCTGAAGAAGAAACATAGCAGAAAGCTTTAAAAATTACTGGAAGCGGGGATTTGGCCTCCTAAGTGTGCACACGCTTTGTTTCCCTGTTTGGAATACAGTATAGTGAGAGGGCTTGGCAAATTGACAAAATTCAATGAGATATTTAACAGTTTCTGATGCATCTTAACCTAGAGTTTCTCAGAATTACTATTTTAACATCTATGAAATTTTTTATTAGGCTTTAGTAAATCTATTTGGTGTGTTAAAATTCAATCATGCACTGACTGCAGCATGGCATTTAGACTGTTAATTTCAGTCTCTCTTTACATGGTGGATATTTACTCCAAATGACCTATCACACTGAATAAAAACTGTTTTCTAAGACATTCTTCAAAGCCTCTCACTAGTGTCTACTGAGTTAGTGGTCAAATATTGAACCATAAAAATCATCCATTAGAAGCTGGAAAACATACAACCCGAGATGGAATAAGCTTGGTAATCATTTTGACAAGGGCGAAATTGAAGTAAGAGACCTTGCTTAATCCGCTGAAGCAAAAGTGAGGGAGTGTGATACAGACAGTGCCCTTCAGCACTGTAAGCAGCCACATCCTCCCATCTGGGCTGGTGGAAATGAACCACCGGAAGCAGCCCCACTCCAAGTGGCAGTAGGTATTCGGCTAAGCTTTGAACCAGCTGGCACCCAGGCCCTACTTGGGCACAGGCACGAATCTAAAATCTGCTCTTAGGCACAGATGCATTGGCATGAAATTTGTCCTTAAGCCCAGGAATTGGAACTTTTGGCTATATTTGCATAATAGATCATTCCAGCAAAGTGATTGAAATGGCAGGGATGGGCAAACTTGATAAAACGCAGCAGGCAGTGGAAGAAGAATTCAATCACTATTGGCAACAGACTCGTGGTTTTAAGGAGAAGGAAAAAAACCCACTTGTGTAGAAAATTTCTGGAAGAGTATACCCCAAATTGTTATAGTATTAATCACTGAAGAAAAGATTACTGGAGGGTTTTTCTTCAATTGTACATTTCCATAATAATCTTGATTTTTACAAGGCATATATTTTCAAATGAATATGTTACATGATCAGAAAAAATAAAAAAATATTGAAAATCAAGAAAAATGCTACAGTCATAACTTATTCATCAGCAATCCATCCTCAGATCTTTACTTCTAGACCACTGAAAAGGAAATTTGGGATTCTCTCCTGCAATCTCCATTCCCAAAGGATAGGCTGTCACTCCCTTCACCAACGGTTCATGATTCCTTGTCTTCCTTATGGAGTAAACTCCCTGCAAAATAGATTTGCTAATACTCAAGGACAGTGTGAATCACATACATAAAATAAAGACTTTCAGTTCATCTTCAGTGAAACAGAATATTCTTTAAACGAACAGTGCTGGAGGAAAATGACTACATTAACCGAAACATTTGGCCAAGACACTGGATGACGACTTTCACCTGCCACAGCAATTAAAATGCCCTGAATAAAACACCATCCAGATAAATTATGATTCTTTATTCAGAGCTCATCGAGAAGATCTACTTTATTGCATTGCTTGTAACTTGTGAAAAAGTCTCTGTTGAAAGCTAATACCATGATAAATTTTAATCATGTGGGTAGAACAAGCTTCAAAGCTATATTAATTATACATTTAAGCTCTACATATAAACTCGTACATTACAGTACATCCAGAACCTGTAAAATATAGTCTGAACTAAATTAAAATATGCCAATTTCCTCAGCAGTTATTTGCTTTTGATATACTGTGGTTATTTCAGTCCAGTCTTTATAAACATTAAATTATTGCTGTGCTTTCGTAGCCATTTTGCTTCCCCAGAGAGCTCCATGCTCCAGTTAACTTTCCGGCAAGAGTTTTACTTCTGCAGAATACAAAGTAGATGCTCAGAATGCCTTTCTTCATACCAGATTAGCACTGTACTAAAAGGAGTGAAAGTTATGAACAAGTATTACCTTGTTTACCCAAAGACCACTAGCCCTGTGCACCTCGCCCTCTATAATTCCTGGTCTCATGCTACCATTACATCTCTAACATAGGAAGACAAACCAAGCTCCCCAAGACCTTGTAAGTATAGGCACGTATTCCCTGCATCAGAAACAACTTTTGCATGCCAATGTTTACAGCAGCCTAATTCACAATAGCTAAATTTTGAAAGCAGCCGGTGTGACTGTCAACAGATGAATGGATAAAGATATGTGGTGTTTATACACAATGGAGTGCTACTCTGCCATGAAGAAGGGTAAACTTGAGTCATTGGTAGGAAAATGGAAACATTTTGAGATCATAATGTCAAGTGAAATAAATCAGACACACAAACTTAAGTATCTCCTGGTTTCTTTTATGTAAGAAACATAAAATGTCGGGAGGCTGAGGTAGGCGAAGCGTTGTGAGTTCGAGGCCGGCTTGGGCTACAACGCGAGCGCAAGGCCGGCCTGAGCTACATAGTGCGACCCTGCCTCAAAAAACCAGGGCCGGGAGTATGGCTCAGTGCCTTAAGTGCCTGCCCTGGCAGGCGCGAGACTGTGAGTTCAAACCCCAGTGCCGCAAAAAAAAAAAAAAAAAAAAAAAAAAAAAAAAAAAAAAAAAAAAAAAAAAAAAAAAAAAAAAAAAAAAGAAACATAAAATGCAAGTAAATATCAAAATAAAAGATAATAGGAAGTAGAGAGAGTTATCTCAAATGGGAAAAAGGAGGATCAAGATATGGAGGGGGAGGGGAAAGGAAGGGAATGGAAACCGATGAAGAGGTGTTATTTCCATGTACCAACTCCCGACAAGAAATGTAATCATGAGCCAAGCATGGTGATGCACACTTATAACCCCAGCACTTGGGAGGCTGAGGTAGGAGGATCACCATAAGTTTGAGGCCTGGCTGGGCCACATAGTGAGTTCAAGTCCAACCTGAACTACAAGATCCCATATCAAAGAAACAAACAAACAAACAAAGAATCAAGTGAAATTTCATAGGTTAAAAAGTTAGTCTTGCCGGGCATGGTGGCATACACCTGTAATCCCAGCACTCCAGCACTTGGGAGGCTGTGACAGGATTGAGATGAGTTTAAGGCTAGTTGGGCTACACAGAAAGACTGTCTCAAAAAACAAAAACAAACAAACAAACAAAAAGCCTTTAAACTGTTCCCTATCCTCTCATCTCCTAGTTTCATTCCTTGGAAGTATCCACTTTCACCAGTTTACAGGTAAGACCTACAGAAGCATGTATGTGCATGTGTGTCTATGTGTGCATATGTAAAAATGTCACATACACACTTCTCTTCGCTTTAGTTTTTTAACATTGTATATTGGAAATCATCCCAAAGCAATACATATAGAGCAATGGAATTATTTATGAAAATTACACAGTATCTCATGCTGTGTTTTATTTGCTATTCCCTAATGGTGTATGACTTATAGCTAATTGTGCCCCAAAAGCCTCACGTGCTCACAGGCAGGTTCTTGGAGATAACTGGTTTATGGGGCGCTGAAGTTGTTAAGAAGTAGCACCTGATTGCAGGTGGTCCACTGGCGGTGTGACCTGGAAGGGCCTCTCTTCCTCCCTCCTTCTTGGCCAGCCCTCCCTCCATGCCTTTCCACCTCAGCAAGAGCCCACTGTGGATGAAAAACGTGAGCCAAAATGAAATCCTGCTTTACATGGCAGGTGTCAGGGATTTTTGTCTCAGCAACAGAAACTGACTGACTCCTAATATAACTGTTTCTGCTGTTTCCAACCCTTTTTTTTCTTTCAAACATATTCTTTATTTTTTTATTAAAGACTTGCTGAATATATCTGTGTATAAATTCCTAGAATGAAACTGCTTGATTGATAAATACATACATTTGTAATTTTGATAAACTACTACTGGGTAGCCTTTAAAGACTAGAGTTTAAAGCAAATTATCATCCCAAGAGCGGTATATTGGATACTCATGCTCTTCCTATTTCTTCACCTTTTTCAATAGAGTATGTAATAAAAATTGTTTTGTCTTTGTTAAGTTGGCAAGGCAGCCGGGCATGGTGGCACATGTCTGATCCCAGCACTCAGGAGGCTGAGGCAGGAGGATGACTGTGATGATTTTGAGGCCAGCCTGGACTACACAGTGAGTTCAAGGCCAGCCTGAGGTACAAAGCAAGATCCTATCTCAAAAAATTTTTTCTTTTAGAGGCTCTTAACTCCTTGCAGCCAGACTCAGGGTATGGGTGACACCATACTCCATGGTACACTGCATCCAGGAGGTCTTGGCCCCACCAAGTAAGGCGAAGGCTCCACCAGCACACTCTGGGAGTGTGCCCTCACAACCTGCACACAGGATCCAGCTCTACCTGGTCCTGCAACTCAACGCAACCCACCAGGGGAATGCCTGGCCAGCTTTGCAGGACACAGGGGTACTGAGCCCTGCCCAGCCCAGGACCCCAGAGCTGCTCATCAGGGACTGGCCAGGATAGCTGCAGGGCCTTGGAGAGCTTGGGCTCTGCCCATCAGAGCACCGGGCGTGCACAAGCTCCATTGTTCAGTGGAGTGGCCAGCGTGGCAGGTCCTAGAGATTGTGGGCCCACCCAGCCAGGAGCAAGGCCCCGGCACTGTAGGCCTGGAACAAGCCCAGGCTTGACTGGCACTCCAGAGTCTCTGAACTCCTTGCAGTCAGACTCAGAGTCAGGGTGGTGTCACAATCTGGGGTACGCTCCACCTAGCTGCCTGAGTCTGGGAGGTCTCGGCCCCCATCCAGTAAGGCGGAGGCTTCAGCAGCACACTCCAGGAGTGCACCCTCACTAGCTGCACAGAGGATCCAGCTCTACCTGGTCCCACAACTCAGCGCAACCCACAAGGGAAACACCCTGTCAGCCTTGCAGGACACAGAGCCACACAGGTGCCAGAAGAAAATGACAAAACAAAAGAACAAGAGGCAGTCTCAATCCCCCAGCCCACTGAGAACAAACCCAAGAGACACTGAAATGGAAGACAGTGGGAATCACACAACTGAACTTTCTGAAATGATAGAAAATGCAGTAAACAAACAGCTCGATGAAGCTAGAGAAAAACTCAAATTAGAAATAATCACTCAGCTAAAAAATGAAATGACAATCATTATTAAAGAAAAGTTGTGGTTGGGGTGGGAGACACAGCCAGAGGCAGGCCAGCCCACCTCCCTGGTGGGTCTGCACAACCTCCACCATGCAGAACCTAGGGGGAGAGCTATGTGCCTTCTGTGAGCCCTCCATGTTGGGGCGAGGGGCTGCAACCAGAAGCAAGCCAGCCCGTCTCCCTGGTGAGTCGCGCGACCTCCACCATGTGGAACCCAGAGAGAGAACTATGAGCCTTCTACAAACCCTCCATGTTGGGGCGAGAGGCCGCAACCAGAAGCAAGCCAACCCGCCTCCCTGGTGAGTCTGCACAACCATGTGGACTCCAGGAGGAGAGAAAGAGTGGTGTCCCATAGGCCTGCCAGCACATGGGCTATGAATCAAGGACCTCTCCCCCCACCAGCATCCTGCCTTCCTGAAGGACCTGCTGGGTTCATGACAACTGGGTTACAAATACTTGTATTGCTGGATTGTTTTGCAGGCCTGGTGCCCACAGTCTCAGCATTTCTTGGGTAGATGACATTTTCTAGTGTGGCAAATAGGTGGGATTGTCTTCTGTCTTGTCTTTGAGCCCCAATATTATTGTCATTGGTTTGATTAATTTTGTTTATTTTTCGTTTCTTTCTTTTTTTTTATTTCACATCCTGTTTTTATTGGTTTTATTGTGTTTTGTTTTTGGTTTGTTTCTGCTATGCCTGATGGAATGGTCAACTATTCTGAAAGTAACAAGATAAAATATAGTAGCAATTGTTTTCATAGTATCTCTGTTTGAAGTTCTATGCCAGTTCTACTGCTTTGTTTTGATTGTTCTGTTATCTTTTGTTGCATTTCACTATCTTTGAAATAAAATTAAAAAAATAAAGAAAAGTTGTGTGTATCTAAAGAAGAGCAAGATAAAAAAATAGAAGTACTTAAGAAAATGATGGAAACTTTGAATGAACAATACAAGAAACAAACATAATGCATGAAACAATCAAAGGGAAATGCAGGAAATGAAAAATTCCATGGAAAGTATGAAAAACAGCTTGAATGAAGCTGAAGATAGAATCTCAGATCTTGAAGACAGCATGGGAGCTTATGGCCACAAAACAAAAGATCTCTTAAAGGTAGTAAGGAACCAAGAAACAGCAATTAAACAGCTGCGAGACAATGCCAAGAGAAATAACATAAGATTAATAGGCATAAATGAAAAAGCAGGGGTCAATACTAATGACCTGAGAAGACTATTCACAGAAATAATAGCAGAAAACTTTCCAAACATGGGAAGAGACTCTGAAATACAGGTAACTGAGGCATACAGAACCCCAATTAATCACAACCAAAATAAATCTTCAGCCAGACATATAATAAGGGTATCAGAAATACAGCACAAGAACAAAATACTAAAAGCTGTCAGAGAAAAGAAACAGATCACCTATGAAGGAAAGCCTAGCGGAATCACGACAGACTTCTCAACATAAACCTGTAAGTCAAGAAGAGCTTGGAGTGAAGTATTTCAAATCCTGAAAGAAAATAACTTTCAACCCAGATTGATGTACCCTGCAAAACTAATCTTAAAAATTGATGGAGAAATAAGATGCTTTCATGGCAAAGAACAACTGAAGATATTTATGGCCACAAAACCACCACTACAAAGAGTACTGAAAGACACTCTAGAAAGAGACAAAGAAAGCCACAATCTTAAGAACAACAACAAAAGGAAACCACTAAGCAGGGCAAATAATTAAGCAGAAAATGTAGAAAACCAACAACAGAAAGATGTCATCACATGGATGAGCCAGTACATATCAGTTATATCAATCAATGTAAATGGTCTCAACTCACCAATAAAAAGAAACAGACTAGCAGAGTGGGTTAAGAAACAAAACCCAAAGATATACTGTGTACAAGAAACACATTTTACTCAAAAGGAAATTCACAAACTAAAAATCAAAGGCTGGAAAACAATACTCCATGCAACAGGAACCCAGAAAAAAGCAGGGGTAGCTATTATGTTTGCAGACAATATGAACTTCAAACTGAAAATGATCAAAAGAGATAAAGAAGGTCACTACATACTTGTTAGGGGAAAACTTCAAGAGGAAGAGATTACAATCACAAATATATATGCACCAAATATGGGAGCACCCAATTACGTAAGACAATTCTTAATAGACATGAAAAACCAAATAAACAATAATACAGTTATAACAGGGGACCTTAACACCCCACTGTCACAGGGAGACAGATCAACCAAACAAAAAATGAGCAGCAAAATAACAGAACTGAATCAAACTTGTGAATAAATGGACCTAGTAGATGTGTACCAAGTATTCCACCCATCAACACCAGAATACACATTCTTCTCAGCTGCACATGGATCATTCTCTAAAATAGATCATATACTGGTCCACAAAACAAGCTTAAGTAAATGCAAACTAACTGAAAGAATTTCATGGATATTATCTGACCATAGCGCAGTAAAATTGGAAATGAATGACAAAAAAACCTACAATAGCTGCATAAACACATGGAAATTAAATAATACTCTCCTAAATAACCAATGGGTCACAGAAGAAGTAGAAGAAGAAATTAAACAATATCTAAAATTGAATGAAATTGCAAATACAAATTACCAGAATCTGTGGGACAAAATGAAAGCAGTCCTCAGAGGGAAATTTATAGCACTAAACTCCCACATCAGAAAAATGGAAAGAATACACATAAACAACCTAATGCTGCATCTCAAACTTCTAGAAAAAGAAGAGCAAGTCAAGTCCAAAGCCCAAAGAAGGGAGGAAATTATTAAGAACAGAGCAGAAATTAATGCAATTGAAACTAAGAAAACAATACAAAGAATTAATGAATCAAAGAGTTGGTTCTTTGAAAGAGTAAATAAAATTGATAAACCCCTAGCCAACCTTATCAAGAAGAGGAAAGAAAAAACTCAGATTCATGCCATAAGAGATGAAAAGGGCAAAATCACTACAAACCCTGTGGAAATGCAGAAGATCATCAACACCTACTTCAAAACCTTTACTCACATAGATTTGATAACACAGAAGAAATGGACAGATTCCTACAAACCTATGAATTACCAAAGCTGAATCAAGAAGATGCAAAGCTGCTGAATAACCCAATTTCAGCTAATGAAATTGAAAATGTAATCCAGAACCTACCAACAAAGAAAAGCCCAGACCCTGATGGATTCACTGCTGAATTCTACAAGAAATTTAGGGAAGACTTAATGCCAACACTCCTTAAACTCTTCAGTGAAATCGAAAGGGAAGTAAGTCTCCCTAACTCATTCCTGGAAACAAGTATTACCCTAATACCAAAACCAGAGAAAGACCCAACCAAAAAAGAAAATTATAGGCCAATCTCCCTAATGAACATAGATGCAAAAATCCTCAATAAAATACTGGCAAATAGGATACAGCAAGTTATCAGAAAGATTATACACCACGATCAAGTGGGATTCATCCCAGGAATGCAGGGATGGTTCAACATATGCAGATCAATAAATGTAATCCACCATATCAACAGGGCCAAGGACAAGAACCACATGACCATCTCAATAGGTGCAGAAAAAGCTTTCGACAAAATCCAACACCCATTCATGATCAAAACCCTACAGAAAATCAAAATAGATGGTCTCTACCTCAACCTGAAAGAAGCCATATATCATAAACCAACAGCCAACATCTTACTAAGTGGACAAAAACTGAAAACTTTTAACCTAAAATCAGGGACAAGACAAGGATGTCCATTATCACTACTCCTATTCAATATAGTTCTGGAAATACTAGCCAGAGCAATTAGACAAGAGAAAGAAATAAAGGGAATAAGGATAAGAAAGGAAGAAGTGAAATTATCATTATTTGCAGACGATATGATACTCTACATATCCAAAAATCCATTAGAAGACTTCTGGAAGTAATAACCAAATTCAGTAAGGTTGCTGGATACAAAGTGAACACTCAAAAATCAATAGCATTCCTGTACACAAACAACAAAGTCACTGAGAGAGAAACAAAGGAAACCACACCCTTCACTATAACATCCAAAAAAATGAAATACTTAGGAATCAATCTAACAAAGGAAGTAAAAGATCTATACAGTGAATATTACATTGCTCTAAAGAAGGAAATCGGAGATTTCAGAAAATGGAAAGATATTCCCTGTTCATGGATAGGAAGAACAAACATCGTGAAAATGGCCATTCTCCAAAAATTATTATACAGATTTAATGCAATCCCAATCAAAATACCACTTGCCTACCTCACAGAACTAGAGAAAGCATTCCTGAAATTCATCTGGAACCAGAAGAGACCTAGAATAGCAAAGGTAATTCTGGAGATAAGGCAGGAGGCATCACAATCCCTGACTTGAAACTATGTTACAAAGGTTCTGTGATAAAATCAGCATGGTACTGGAATCAAAACAGACCTGAAGATCAATGGAATAGATTAGAAGATACAGCCACAACTACAAACCCACTTAGCCACCTCATCTTTGACAAAGGGGCCAAACATGTACATTGGAAGAAAGATAGCCTCTTTAACAAATGGTGCTGGAAAAACTGGCTTTCCGTATGCTGTAAACTAAAACTAGATCCATATCTATCACCATGCACTAAAATAAAGTCAAAATGGATCAAAGATCTGAATATTAAAACAGAGACACTAAACTTACTAGAAGACACAGTAGGTAAAAATTTTGATGACATAGGAGTAGACAGAGAGTTCATGAACAAAAATCAAATTGCATGGGGAAACACTTCCCAGAATCAACAACTGGGATCTCATCTTACTAAAAAGCTTTTGCATGTCAAAGGAAATCTCCAACAGAGTGAAAAGAAAACCCACGAACTGGGAAAATATGTTAGCCTATTGTCCATCAGACAAAGGACTTCTATCTAAAACATAAAGAATTAAAAGAAATCAGGCCCCTAAAATTCAAAGACCCAATTCAAAAATGAGCATCTGAGATGAATACACACTTCTCAGAGAAAGAAACACAAATAGCAAATAAATATATGAAAAAATGTTCAACATCAATGGTCATTCTAGAAATGCAAATTAAAGCAACACTGAGATTCCATCTCACTCCAGAAAGAATGGCCAAGATTAAAAAATCAACCAACAACAAATGATGGAGGGGCTGGGGGGAAAAAGGAACACTTCTCCACTGTTGGTGGGAGTGTAGACTGGTGCAACCACTGTGGAAGTCAGTGTGGAGATTCCTCAAGAAGCTAGGATTAGAGATCCCATTCAACCCAGCTATCCCACTTCTGGACATTTTCCCAGAAGTATTGAAAACATCATACCACAGTGATATCTGTGCACCCATGTTTATAGCAACCCAATTTGTAATAGCCAGATCTTGGAAACAACCGAAGTGCCCATCAATCAAAGAATGGATTTAAAAGATGTGGTATTTTTATACAATGGAATACTACTCAGCTATTAAGAAATATTGCATTGAGACTTTTATATGTAAATGGGCACGACTTGAGATCATACTCATAAGTGTGATAAATCAAACCCACATGTGTAAATAACATATTGTCTTCCTAGTGTAAGAAACTCAAAAAGTATATGTGATCCAAAATCTAAAATAAATACTACATTAGGGTAAAAAACAGCTTGAAGAGCAAAAGTAATTGGGAAGGGAAAAGGGGGAAAGAGGGAAGGGAAAAGGAAAAGATATAAATCTGTATATATGTATATGTAAGATGACTATAACGAACATACTGATGAATGTATTAGTTATTGAGGAAGATCAGTTAATACTCATATGATTTGATCAATTTTACATGTCTATATCTGTTAATGTAAACAACCATTTTGAAGACGATACACAATATTGCAACCATTGTCAAGTGTCTATCATCCTGTTTTGTAAACCTGTAATGTTACTCTTGTGCATTTATTCTAGTCATTTGTTTGTCTCTTTTGCTTTTTGTCAATCTTATATGTGTCTTTTTTTCCTCTTAAATAAAAAATTTTTTTGTTTAATTAAAAAAATAAATTGGCAAGGGAAAATGACGTTTTATTGTTATTTTAATGTTTAAAATAATGTCATTGTGTATTACATGATTAGTTTTGGATATGTGAAGATTCATCTATATTTCCTTTAAGGCAAAATTTTTTATTATTTTTTCATTTTGCATTGCTTTATTGACTTTTTTTAATTTGTATAGTCTGAGGGGTATACCCTTTGGCCTGTGTCATGAACTGCAAACGAATTTTTTCCCAGCTGATCATTTGTTATCATTATTTATGTTATTCTAATGCTGTTACAATTTGATTTTAATTACATGTGACCAAATTAATCTTTCTTTTCATTTGTGATTTTTTTTTTTTTTTTGTGGCACCGGGAATCAAACTCACAACCTCGTGCCTGCCAAACAGGTGCTTAAGTCACTGAGCCAAACTCCCGGCCCCTCATTTGTGATTTCTTATTTTGAATTAAGTTTAGAAAGTTTTTCTTAACACACACACAGGCACACACATCACCCATGTGTATGCACAGACAATATTTCCCTGGTATATTTATAACTTATTTTCTATTTACTTCCTTGAATCGCCTGGACTTTTGATAAAAGTAATGAGATAGATATCAAACATTTAAAAATTTTCCAGATATCAGGTTGTCCTAATTCCAATACATTGCTTACCCACTGAGTGGTTACTCTATTCTTGTCATATACTAATATCTGATAGATATTTGGGTCTACATACAAGCTTTCTTTTCTGTTTCACTTATTGGTCTGTCATTTTGTACAATAATCAATATAATTATTAAATTTTCCAAAAGCACTTGTTTGGCATGATTATGTGATTTCTCTTATTCTTTTCATGAGTGAGTTATAGCAGCCGAGTTGCCCACTCCTGAGTGCTCCAATGGTGCTGTCTCCGTGCCCCATCACTGTCCGGGGCAGGTCAGGGGAAGGACTGTCTCCTTGTGAATACCAGTGGTGAACCTAAAAGAGTGGTAGCTCAAGGTTTTCGTGAACTGTGTTTCTCACAGAAATTTCTCCTGAAGGAGCTTTGAGCTGCTCATTTTTGCAGCCACAATATGCATCGGTGAAGAATTAGAAGTTAGACAACTTGGTTGCACAACTGTGACTTCCACCCAGCAGTCCATACTACCTTGGATAATGCACTCCGTAAGCCTCACCTTACACCTTGCTTGATATTATAGTAACAGAGCAGTAGACTGTATCTGTTATAGCACTAACTTGTCCCACAATGACCTGTGTGTCTATCTTCCCCCACCTGCTAAATAATGAAACACTTCACAGCCCCTTAACTAGTGAGCCATAGCTGGGTTATGGGTTTAGCATGATATTGATTGCTCTCATTTATTCTCAGCTTCTGGGGTGTTTAGAGAGAAAAAAATGTGCCTCTGGCTACAAGCAAATTCATCCACTTATCCCACTGAGAAAAATACATTTGCTAAGCATGTTATATTTGGAAAAGAACAGGGAAAAGTACCTCAAGGGGAGCAATCCTATGTAAAATCCCTTTGTTTGCTTGGTACCTAGATAAATAAATATTAGTGATCCATAAATAAATGCTTCTGAATAAATGAAGAAACTATCCTTAGTCTCAAACAGTTACTTGGCTTTCACTGTCCTGTAATAATTTGATTAATATTTGTCATATCCACTACATTAAAATTCACTGGAGATGGGGCTGTGTCTGTTTTGCCGGTCACTATAACCCTAACACTTTGTGCACTGCCAGATGCTCTGTAGCAGTCATTTGATCAACACTTGTTGCATGAATAAATTATAAGATTTCCTTGTCTCAAGTGCACATATTGAAGTCTTTTTAGGATCTTTGTAGCCAAGTTTGGCCTGTTAGGTCTGCCATGTCCTCAACAGCCCCTGGAGATAATCAGAGCACTTTCCAGTGTATGCTCTGCCTGCCTGCCTGGATTTCATAGTGGCTGCTTATTCTCCAGCTGTCTAGTGTGTTCTTCATCTGTTCAGTTGTCAGGGAAAGGACAGATGTAAGAAGGGATTAACTCCAGTACTTGTCTGTGGTAGTTTCCCTCCCAGGGCAGCTTGGTACCCACATTATCCTGAGAAGACTTTTGTCAATGGGCTCATTGCATGGCACTGGACTTATCTGCTAATCTCCTTGCTTTGCCACAATGCTGGGCAAAATGACTGGCATATAATAGGTATTTCTCTTATGTCGGTTAAACTGAACTCTAGAACACTCACTATATTGGAAATGATTAGTCAACAAACAAATCAGCACACAGAATGATCACTAAGTCATCAGGTGTGCCTTGCAGTCGCTGCCAAGAGCCCAGCAGTGGTATCGGTGCTGAACAGAGGGTAACAAAGGGCATGAGTGTCCCTGGGAAGTTTGAAACCATCAGCATAATGAAAGGGGAAGAGCATGTAGTATTCTGACGCTGAACTTTCTAGGTTTAATCTCCTCTTTTCTATTTAGCAAATTAGTTCTGGGCTAAGCTGTATCTGGGGTACCAATTTTGAGAATTGATAAAAGCATCTACCATTATACTAAGTCCTTGCAAGTTTAAAAATATCTTTTTAGAGAATTCTGAGAAGATGACAGGGTGGTGAGCAGCAGAGAAAGAACTTCTCCAAGATTTGGTGTCCAGACACTGGAATATAGCATGAGAAAGAGAAGAAGGAGGAAAGTGGGTCCCCCGAACCCAGAAAGGATCTGAAGTGAGACTTGAAGCCCATAGAGAGAGATAACCCAGAAATTCAGCAAAAATTAGAAAAACAGGCCCACTCCCATGGGCCTGAGGGGCCCACCACCATGGGCTCAAGGAGAAGCCACACACCACCACCCCCAACACCTCCATGAGCCTGCCACCTCCCTGCCACCCCGGGAGCCTCAAGTCGGAGGAACCCAGATGCCTAGCTCAGTCCTCTGCACTGCGGGGTGGGCCACCAGTGCAGAAAGAGCTCAGAACTCAGCAACCAGCTGATTCGAAGGAGCACAGGAAGGTGTTAAGACAAAGGAGTTGGGTGTGATCTCAGACCTCCAACCCACCCAGAGCAAGTTCAGGAGACACAGACACAAAAGAAGAATTAGAAGTCACACACCTGAAACTTCTGAAATGATAGCAACTGAAGTAAAGAAAGAATTTAGTGCTTGTATTATTTAACTTTGCATGCCTGTATCTCGTAGTCTCAGCAACTATTTATAGGGTAACAATGCGATATAATAACTATTGTTGATCTCCTACTGTATTGTTTTTGAAAGCCAAGATCCTTTATATTATTTTGTCTTGTTTCATTTTATGGTTTTGTTTCGTTCTCTTTAAAATAAAAAATAAAAAATAATTTTTTAAAAATTTCAAAAAGAAAAGCTTCTACTATATTGGATTTTTTGAGGATTTTTTTTTTAAAGATAGCACAATCCAACAAAACATAACAGAACAAAGTCAATCAAAACAAAGCAGTAGAACTGGTACTGAACTTCAAAGAAAGGTACTATAAAAACAATAGCTACTACAGTATATCTTGTTATTTTCAGAATAGTTGTCCATTACAACAGGTATAGTAAAATCAAACAAACAAACAAACAAAACACACACATACACACACACACAATAAAGCCAATAAAAGCAGAATATAAAATAAGCCCCCAAAGAACTAATCAGAATAAAGCAAAACAATGAGAACAATATTGGGCCTCGAAGACAAGACAGAAGAGCATCCCCCATTTTTGCTACATTGGTACTGTCATCTTCCAAAGAGATGCTCAGGCTGCCAGCCCCAGGCCAACAAAATGAACAAAACAATACTAGCATTTAGTTGTTTTATATACTTTAGTTGCTATCAATTTAGCCAGACCTCCGAACCAGCAGGTTGCTTTATGGGTGTGTGTGGGGGGGCGTGGTGCTTTGTCCTTGATTTTTAGCGCACACACCGGTAGGCATACAGGGAGTGCATGTTTCTCTTCCTGGAGTTCACACCAGTCGCGCAGGCCCCTGGAAGGCAGACTAGTTGTCTTCTGGTTGGAGCTGCTCAGGCCCAGCGGGGCAGGTTCCTGAGAGGCCCATCTCTTTCTCTTCCTGGAGTCCACACTGGTTGCACAGGCCCCCAGAAGGCAGACTCGAGGATTTTATAAATATGTGTATTTGAAATATTTGGAAGAGCCTCTGGAAGTCAGTGCTCAACAAATATTAGCCATGATTATTGTTATTATTAGAAATCCTTTCAGAAAGGAGCCCAAAACCTGAAAGGTAACCACACCTACCATTTATTGATCACTTACTGCATATCAGGCAGTCTCCTAAGGGTTCAATATGTATTCTGTGAAGTTAGGTATCATGAAATCCTCATTCTACAGATGAGCAACTGAAGGTCTGGAAAGTTTGAAGTAAGTTCCTTGCTGGGTGTGGTCGCACATGTCTGTAATCTCAGCACTTAAGGAACCTGAAGCAGAAACATCACAAGTTTGAGTCCTGCCTGGGCAACTTAGTGAGACCCTATCTCAAATTTTTAAAAAATAAACAATGAAAAAGACTAGGGGTATAGCTTAGTGATAGAGCACTTCTACTTCGTTCCCCAGTACAATCAATCACTCACTAAATCAATGTAAGTAAATAAGTAGTTTGGGGCAACTCGGTGGTAAAGCATTGACTACCCACATGCAAGGTTTGAGTCCCAGAATCACAGAAAGAAAGCAAGAAATCAGGAAAGTGAGAGCAAGGAGGGAGGATGAGAAAAGGGAAGGAAGGAAGGGAGGAATGGAGGGAGGGAGGGACAGAGAAAGGGAGGTAGACATGAAATTGCTGTATCAACAATGAAGTGCCAAAATTGTCTTCTTCATCCTCTTCTGTTTCCTTTATCCACACAGAAAAAAAAAAGAGGCAGTTTTGACCCTTAGGAGGTGGAAGAGTTCTTAGATTCAAGCAATTTTGAAGGGCTTTCATAGGGCTGGATTGGGAATGCTATATATAAACTTCAGAGTATGAAATGCTGAAGATTTCATAATCTATATAACGTTAGAGATGTAAGTTGTTGAGACCTTGGCTGTATTATTTCTACTCTCATTCCCTTCAGGCCAAGTCGATGCCTTTTTAATATAGGATGGGTGGAAGGAGACAGTGGAGTGAATCTCTTGCAAATGGGAAGGGATCCAGGAGAATAAGGGTGAGGAGGGGAAAGGGAGGTAAGTAGAATTAAGATGTGCCATGTACAGGAACCTGATAACCTTGGTGAATGTAAACGTTATATGTCATAAACATGAGCTAAGAAAAACAATAATGAGAATGAAAATAGGGACAGGGTATTTAGAGGCAGAGGGAGGGAGATGAGTGGAAAGGAAACAGATTTTTTAAAAAGCAAGCAGTATTCTGTACATGAAGCTACTTCCTGAGATGAATATACATTTTATGAACTACAAACATAAACTAACAAAAAAATATGATGCCTTTTATCTAACAGGCACCTTTGGAGAATCTGCAGGGACTCGTATGGCACTGGGGAAAGGAAAAGACTTGAATATTTATAGTTTGCTAGAAAATAAGAGAGTCTTATGGGTAATTACCAAAAAAGTCCTTTTTATAGAGTTGTTTTTTGAGAAGGAAAAATAGCAAGAAATTGGTGTGGAAACACTGACCAGAATTGAACCAGTTCAGCTGGACTTGGTGGCACACATATATGAACTCATCACTCCTGAGGCTGCAACAGCAGGATTGAGAATTTGAGACCAGCCTAAGCTAAACATGGCATTCAAGGACAGCCTTGTTCCCAAAAACAACAGAGGACTTGAGATGTAGCTTAGTGGTAGAGCACTAGTATGGGTATGTGAGGGAAGCGGGTAAGGAGTGGACTTGTCTTGGCTAGATCTTTCATCTGGCTCTATCTTCTGGATTCCCCTGGTGACCCAGCATGATAGAAGAAAGATGGACCACATCATCAGAGAGAAACTGAGGGAGATGTTAGCTCAGGAAATCATGGCACCCTGACCTGCATCTTCCATTGCCTAAATCTAAACAAAATCCTTGCCTTCCTGGCCTTCATATTTTAAGTGGGCATTCTGAGAAATAAGTAAGATTATTATAATGCATGTAAAGTGAATGGCACAGAATCTTATTAATGTAGTTATTAGAGCATAACTCAAAGATTTTATGATGACCTCAATTTTACCTTAGGTAAACTACTTCCAGAAAAGATGTTAAGTTTTAGTAAGTATTGATATCCACTGAAATGGCTTAATGAATTTTATCTTGGAACCTTTGGGTGGAAAATTCACATACAAGACAATACAGTGTTTTTCTATACATTATGCTCTAATTATAGTTTTGATCACACACTAAAAACTAACAAAGAAAAAATTTAAATAATTCAATTTCTTATGATCAGCCTACCTGAGGACTTCTGGGAAGATGGTGCAGTGGTGAGCAGCAGACAAAGAGCCTCTCTGAGATTTGGTGTCCAGGAACTGGAATATAACAGTGTGAGGAAGAAAGAAGGAGGGAAGTGGGTCACTGGAACCGAGGAAGTATCTGAAGCAAGAATTGAAGCCCACAGGGAAAGCAAGGAGACTTCAACAAAGAAGGGGGAGGTGACAGGCAGAGCTTTTTCCCTGAGCCTGGACTCACTGTGTGGGAAGGGTGGCTCAAACCAGCAGAAACCCAGTGACTGATGTGGGCCTCAGAGGCCTCCATGAAGAAACACACCAGTGGACATAGTGGTCTGCATGAATGGTGAGTTCTTTGAGTTCAGAGTCTTCCAGGAAAAGGTCATTGGCTGGTAGTAGTCTTACAGAGGGGCCAACTGATCTCAGAACACAAGAACAGTTTCTGGTCAGCTCCATCTAGTGGCCCCCAGTGACAGGGTGAGGTTGCCCAGCTCAGGGTGCTAGGAGGTCAGGGAGCCAAGTTCAAGGTTGCAGGGAGCCAAGTTCAAAGTGGCAGGAGGTACATGGACAGTTGTGGGCTTTACAAATCTGTTTCCAGCCTCACAGCCAGAAATTAGCCTGAACTTCAGTGACATAAAAGGTGCAAGGTTTCTAGAATTATCCACCACTCCACTGTAAAGCTACAGGTAACTTGCTGGAATTAATCAACTTGGACCTGAGCTCTGTGCACATTGTTTACAGGTGACATCAGAGACACGCCTTAGAGTGGACAATTATTTCTTATTTTCATCGTTTTCCCCCCTCTCTTACTTTTCTTTATTTAGTTTTATAACTAAAACTAGTTATAATTGGTTTTTTCTTGTTTATTATTATTTTTAGACAAGTATGAACACAATTCCTAGGTTTTTTTTTTTTTTTTGGTCATTGTTGTTCTGCTTTGTTCTTGTTTGTATTTCTTTCTTCTTTCTTTCCTGACTTCTGCACTAGTTTCTCGAAGTTTGAATGCTCTTCCTTTGTCCTCTAGCCTTCCTTTTTATCTCTTCCTCTTCTTCTATTTCTCCATTTTTTCCCCTAACCTCTTCTAAACTTTCTCCACTGAGGGTAAAATCACCATGTTGAAGGTTTATATTCTGCATGCAATTTTCTGATTCATTTCAAGATTTTGTTATAGAACCACAGATCTAGTCAATATTGTTAAAGGCTGCAAATTAATAGTTACCACAAATTGTCATTTTCTAGGTTTGCTTGATGCTATTGTTGTTGTTGATTGTACCACTTAGGTAAAGTGACATAATCGTTCTAATCAGTTGTTCTTCCTTGTGTACCAAGACTGAGATTACCTAAAGGTCATATAAAATACTATAGGCCAGTGCCAAAAAACCAGGGGCAAGGCCAAATAGGCAGCAACTTCTCATCCCAAATGAATCAAAGACATAGGGTTCTGCAACAGACTTTTAGGAATTTTTAAATTTTATTTTAAAGAGAATAAAACCAAACAAAATAAATCTGAATAAAGCTAATCAAAACAAAACAGTGAGGGTGATACAGGACTTCAAAACAGGACAACACGAAATCAACAATGTCTACCATGCCTCTTGTTATCTTCAAAATTGCTGCCCGTACCATCAAACATAATGAAATCAAACAAAATAGAACAGAATAAAATGAATCAAAACAGAACATTGAATAAAACAAAATAATAAGGTGGAACAAAAGAAAACAGTGAGAACAATATTGGATTTCAAAAACAAGACAGAAGGAAATTTCCCATAGTTGCTATATTGCATACCGACATCCTCTCAATTGATGCCCAGACTACCAACTTTAGACCTACAAAGTCAATCAAACAATATAAGCGCTTTTTTCTTTAATTTTAAAGAGGGAAAAACAAAACAAAACAATACAAGGAAAACAAGAAGCAAAAGAGACAAATAATGATAAAAAAACTAAAACAACAACAATTTAGGCTTCCAAACAAGGTTGCAGGAACTTAACAAAGGTTATTTTGTATAGTTATCTTCAAAAGAGTTACGCAGATTACCACATATTGACATGCAAAATTGATCTAATCCTCTGAATGTTAACTGTTTTGTTCCAAGAATTAATAGAATTAGTAGTACAATCATCTAAGCTATCTTAAGTGTATATATATACAAATCTATATCTTTTTTCCTTTCCTTCTTTTCTCCTTTTCTGTATCTGTGTTATTTTTCCCCTTTGAGCAGTTTCTTACCCTTTCACAATATTTATGGAAGATTTTAGATCTTATTTACTTTTGGTTTCTTACACTAGTGAGACAACACAGTATTTACACACGTGAATTTGATTTATTTCACTTATGAATATGGTCTCAAATTGCATCCATTTACCTATAAAAGCCTCAATGTGATCCTTCTCTATGGCTAAGTAGTATTCCATTGTATTAAAATACCACATCTTTTTTATCCATTCTTCAGTTGATGGGCATTTGGGTGGTTTTTAAGATTTGTCTATTGTAAATTGTGCTATGATAAACAAGGGTGTACATACATCACTGTGGTACAATGTTTTCAAGTCTGCCGGGAAAATGCCCAGAAGCAGGGTAGCTGGGTGAAATGGGACCTCAAATCCCAAGTTTTTGAGGAACCTCCACACTGATTTCCACAGTGGTTGCACCAGTCTAAACTCCCACCAAATAGTGCATGAGTTCATTTTTCCCATAGCCTCTCTAGCATCTGTTATTGGTTATTTTCTTCACCATGGCCATTCTTTCTGGAGTGAGATTGAATCTCAGTGGTGTTTTAATTTGCACTTCTCTAATGCTAAGTGATGCTAAACATTTTTTCATATATTTATTTGCCATTTGTATTTCTTCAGCCAAGAAGTGGGTATTCACCTCAGATGCCCATTTTTGGATTGGGTCTTTGAATTTTGGAGGTCTGATTTGTTTTAATTCTTTTTATGTTCTAGATACAAGTCCTTTGTCTGAGAGACAGTTGACTAAGATACTTTCCCAATTTGTGGGTTTTCTTTTTACTCAATTGGAGATTTCTTTTGATGTGCAAAACTTTTTAATAAGATGAGATCCCAGTTGCTTATTCTGGGAAGTATTTCCCATGCAGTTTGATTTTTGTTCATGAATTCTCTGCCTACCCCTATGTCATCAAGATTTCTACCTATTTTGTCTTCCAGCAGATGTAGTGTTTCTGTTTTAATATTTAGATCTTTGATCCATTTTGACTTTCATTTAGTGCATGGTGGTAGACATGGATCTAGTTTTAGTTTACAGCATACGAAAAGCCAGTTTTTCCAGCACCATTTGTTAAAGAGGCTATCTTTCTTCCAATGTACATGTTTGGCCCCTTTGTCAAAGATGAGATGGCTAAGTGGGTTTGTAGTTGTGGCTGTATCTTCTAATCTATTCCATTGATCTTCAGGTCTGTTTTGATTCCAGTACCATGCTGATTTTTATCACAGAACCTTTGTAACATAGTTTCAAGTCAGGGATTGTGATGCCTCCTGCCTTACCTCCAGAATTACTTTTGCTATTCTAGGTCTCTTCTGGTTCCAGATGAATTTTAGGAATGAATTCTCTAGATCTGTGAGGTATGCTAAATGTATTTTGATTGGAATTGCATTAAATCTGTATAATAATTTTGGGAGAATGGCCATTTTCACAATGTTTGTTCTTCCTATCCATGAACAAGGAATGTCTTTCCATTTTATGAAATCCTCTTCAATTTCTTTTTTCAGAGTACTGTAATTTTCACTGTATAGATCTTTCCCTTCCTTTGTTAGACTGATTCCTCAGTATTTCTTTCTTGTTTTTTTTTTTTTTTTGGATGCTACAGTGAAGGGTGTAGCTTTCCTTATTTATTTCTCAGTGAGCTTGTTGTTTGTGTACAAAAATGCTATTGATTTTTGAGTGTTGACTTTGTATCCAGAAACATTACTGAATTTGGTTATTATATCTAGAAGTCTTTCAGTGGATTTTTGGGGGTCTTCTATGTAGAGTATCATGTCTTCTTCAAATAATGATAATTAACCTTCTTCTTTTCCTATCCTTATTCCTTTTATTTCTCTCTCTTGTCCAATTGTGCTGGCTAATGTTTCCAGCACTATATTAAACAGGGCGTGGTGATAGTGGACAGCCTTGTCTTATTTCTGATTTTAGAGTGAAAGCTTTCTTGTTTTGGCCATTTAATATAATGCTGGCTGTTGGTTTTGTCATAGATGGCTTTTATCTGATTGAAGGAAGGACCATCTATCCAATTTTCTGTAGGATTCTTATCATGAATGAGTGTCGGTCTTTATCAAGAGCTTTTCTGCACCTATTGAGATGATCACGTGATTCTTATTTTTGGCTCTATTGATGTGATGTATGATGTTTA
>RJWM01008925.1:23576-70252 GCA_004363535.1 Dasyprocta punctata
ATATGGTGAACCATCCCTGCATTCCTGTTATGAATCCCACTTGGTCATGGTGTATAATCTTCTTGATGACTTGCTGCATTCTGTTTGCCAGTATTTTAATGAGGATTTTTGCATCTATGTTCATTAGGGAGTTTGGCCTGTAGTTCCCTTTTTTTGGTTGGATCTGTCTCTTTTTTTTTTTTTTTTTTGTAATTAGGATAATTCTTGCTTCCAGGAATGAGTTAGGGTTAAGTTGTTTTTGCACCCCAGTTGCTAACAAGGCAGCAGCTTGTGTTCCTCTGAATCAGAAGGTTGCTTATTGTGGGGAGGGAGAACTGGTGTTCTTGTCTTACAGTTTGCATGCCAGTTTTCTCATGGGAAGGGTGAACTGGCCTCTTGTTTCTCCTGCCTGGACCTATATGCCTGCAACAGATTCAAAACCCCAAAGCAGATATACCTGGTAGACATCTCTGAGGAGTAGTCATTTCCTACAAGTTCTAAATGCTAGCTATAGACCACCCTCCATTAGCAATTTACAACCATCAACCAAGGAATTAAATTGAAAAGAAATAAAAGAAAATTGTTAGACATTTAAGCAAGATGCAGTCCCAGACTTCCAGTTCACCAAAGGAAAACCTAGGGGGAAATGAGGTGGAACAATCTGAAAGTCACCCACCTGAACTCTCTGAAGTGGTAATAGCAGAAGTAACAAAGCAGATGAACAAGGCTCTAGAAAAAAAATTAAATCGGAAATAATTTCTCAGATAACTACAGAGATTGTGACCATAATGAAAGACATGCTTAGTGACTCTACAGCAGATACAGATAAAAAAAAAGAGACACTTAGAAAAATGATAGAAACCATGAACACACAACATAAGAAATAAATGGAATCCATGAAATAGCTTAACATAGATATCCAGGAGATTCAAAATTCCATTGAAAGTATACTATGCAGAATGAGCCAACATGTAGACAGAATTTCAGATATGGAAGACAGGATTGTAATTGGTGGTCATGAAAAGAAAGAGTTCCTAAAAATAGAAAGGGACCATGAGAAATCAAACAAGCAGCTGCTACATGATATGAAGAAGCATAACATAAGATTGATCAGTCAATGAAAAAGCAATAGATAGCACAAATGACATTAAAAAAACTTGTTCACAGACATCATGGCAAAAAACTTTTCAAGCAGGGAAAAATAATTTGACATACAGATAAATGAGGCATGTAGAACTATGATTAGCAATGATCAAAAAAAATCTACATCAAGGCATATAATATTCCAGAAATTCAACATAAGAACAGAATGTTAAAAGCTGTTAGAGAAAAGAAACAAATCATCTACAAAAGAGAGTGTATCAGAATCACAGCAGATTTCTCAACACAAATCCTCAAGTCATGGAGAGCTTGAAATGAAGAATTTCAAGCTCTAAAAGAAAACAACCTCCAACCCAGAATAATGTACCTGCCAAAACCATCTCTCAAAATTGATGGAGAGCCAGGAATGGTGGCACATACCTGTAATCCCAGCACTTGGGAGGTTGAAGCAGAAGGATTGTCATGAGTTCGAGGTGAGCTTTGGCTACAAAGTGAGTTTGAGGCCAGCCTGAACTGCATAGTAAAACCGCATCTCAAAAAGAAACACACACACACACACACACACACACACACACACACATACACAAAGGGCCAGGATATAACTTAGCAGCATAGCACCTGCATGGCAAGCGCAAGGTCCTGAGTTCACTTCCTGGTACTACCACCCAAAAAACTGATGGAGAAATATGATACTTCCATGAAAAAGAACACCTGAGAAAATTCATGATCACCAAACTAGCACTGCAAAAATGTTTTGAAGGTTATTCTAGAAAGAGAGAACAAGGATTACAACTCCATGATCCCCAACAAATGAGTCTACCAGGGAAGACAGGCAATTAAACACAGGGGGAAGTAAAAGAGCCAATAACAAGAAAACAACGTGACAAGGATAAGTCAATACATATCAGTTATAATCATCAATGTTAATGGTCTCAATTTACCAATCAAAGAAACTGACTGGCAGAATGGATCAAGAAGTAAGATCCATGCTGGGATATAGCTCAGTGGCATGAACACCTGTCTGGCAAGTGCAAGGTCCTGAGTTTGATTCCCAGTACTCCCCCCATCCAAAAAAAGTAAGCTCCAACAATGCACTGTATACAAGAAACACATTTAACTCTAAAAGAAATTCATGTGGGACTTGCAGGAAGATGGCAGAAGGATGAGCAGTGGAGAAAGAGCTTCTCCAAGATTTGGTGACCAGACACTGGAATATGGCAATGGGAGGAGGAGAAGAAGGAGGGAAGTGGGTCCCTGGGACCCATGAAGGATCTGAAGAGAGAATTGAATTCTGCAGGGAAAGCAAAGGGAGAGACTTCAACATAGATGGAGGGAGTGGCAGGCAGTGCTTTCTCCTTGTGCCCAGACTCATTGTATGGGAGAGGCGGCTCAAACCTGCAGATGCAAGGTGACTACTGGTGAAGCCACAGGCAGCAGAATCACAACAGTGGAACAGAGCAGTGGACACTGCAAACTGAAGTGGCTGGTGAGTTATTTATGTTCAGAAGTTCCCCAGGAGAGGGCAACTGGCTAGTAGCCATCTTGGAGAGGAGTCAACTGAGCAAGTAATTGATAGACTGAAAGTCAAAGGATTAAAAAAAAAAAAGACACTCCATGTGACAGGAATCCAGAAAAAGGCAGGGGATGCTATTTTGCAGACAAAGTGGATTTCAAATTGACTGATTAGGAGAAACAAAGAAGGTCACTACATTCTTATAAAGGGAACAATGCAAGAGGAAGAGA
Source organism: Dasyprocta punctata (assembly GCA_004363535.1). NCBI lineage: Eukaryota > Metazoa > Chordata > Mammalia > Rodentia > Dasyproctidae > Dasyprocta > Dasyprocta punctata. The sequence continues at coordinate 26,400 of RJWM01008925.1, forward strand.
TAACAAATTATGATCAAGTTAGTTGAGATGATACTTACAAAGTAAATGCTAGGACTGGAGGTAGCTCAGTAATATAGTATTTGCCTAGCATGAATAAACATGTATGTATGTATGTATGCATGTATGTATTTCAGTGGTGGTATTGAAGCCAGCAATAGAATAAATCTAGTAAATTCAAACAAAAACATATTTCAGTTCTACTCCAAAATCACATGTGATAATTGACCATATGAGGACCTAAGACCCAAGTATCCCAACACGACATTAACTTGGGCTTTTAAACAAACATCAACACATTGTTTCATTGGCTATAGTCAAATTGGAGATATGACTGATCCTGGTTTTAAAGATAAAATATACATTGATTTTGGAAAATCCTGGGAAAATGAATTTTTTAATCCAACAAGATATTTTTATGATTTCAGAGGACAAAAGACATCAAATTAAAAATCTGAAAAAGAATATATATGAGTACTTTAAAAGCAAAGATCACAGCTGATAGGAGATGATTTCTAGTCAGAACTGCAATGGTTGCATAGTCTTATAATTGCTCTCATTCGCATTGCGTAACTTCAGCTGTTTTCAAAAATCTACAAATGCTAAGCAAAGAAAGAAGAAAGCAACAGCACTTTTGTTGTGTCCAACTGATAAACAGTGGGTGGCATATAAATTATGTTAAGCATAATTAAGCACAGAATTAACATCATTTGTATTGCAATGAAATAAGGCAACTGAGACAAAAGCAAAACATCTCCAATACACTGCTTTAATGATCTAAATTGGCACTGCCAAGTTATATATTTACAAAAAGTATGGATGAAGGGTCAAACAATTAATTTATTTCTGGATGTATGGGCATAAGCTATGATTAAAGGTTTGAAGCAATTTTCATCCTATTATTCATCATGTTTGGTAAGTCTTAACCTTCTATGAACTTTGCCACTTATGATATATCTAATTACCTAGAATGGATCAATTAGGAAAATAATCCTAACCCTGCATTTTATTGGTTAAAGCACCATGAAAAAAGAGATAAATCTTTTTCTTGATAAAACTTTGGGAATAGAAACTTACAAAAGAAGTCAAGAAGAAAATTACTTTCATACCATCTGTTTCAAGTACTGTGCAAGCACTCAAAACATATCAATTCATCCACTCAACAAATATTTACTCGGGTCATATTATTTAATAGGCAGTTACCTCACCACCATGATTAAGTGTTAGAAATACAAGGTTTGTGAGTTTCTCACAGTTTAGTGAGAGTGAAAGGTGTATAGAGACACAGTTTCAACACAATGAGAAATGGAGCGATAGACCAGGTTTCCTGTGCAAAATAGCAAGCAAGGAGGGAGTACACACACACACACACACACACACACCAAAATGTTTTCCTTTATCTTATAGAAAGGAGTCAAGAAATCTTCAGAGAAGGTGATGGCCATAATGGGATCCCCTGCATGAACATGTGTCAATTTTCATAATAATCTTCATTAATATGTCACATAATTATCCTTAGGAAATGGATATACTTTGACTCACAACTGGTAAGTAAACTGAGCATGGTGGCTCACATCTGGAATCCTAGCACTCTGGGAAGCTGAGGCAGAAATATAGAAACTCTCAGCAGCTTATCAATTTAGGGAGATTGTGTCTCAAAATAAACATTTCTAAAAAGGACTTACCATAAACCACGCCAGCCGCATGGGTTCCAGGAAGACAAAAGTCAATGCCTCCTGAGAATCGGTCATGCTGGGACTGGGAGGACTCATCAAGAAGCCAACTAGCCAGCCTTTCTGGTAAACTGTGCAAGCTGCATGGGTTCCAGGAAGAGAAAAGTCAAGATAGTGCCTCCAGCAAGCACAGGCTGAGAATCAAGCCCCTCAATGACCCCCTGCCCTAGTAAGCAGCATGTTGGTTCGGAGGACAGGCTGAGTTGATAGCAACTAAGGTATATAAAGCAACTAAATGCTTGTAATATTTGGTTGATTTTGCAGGCCTGGGGCCAGCGGTCTGAGCAGCTCTTGGGAGGATGATGGTATGCAATATAGCAAACACGGGCAATTCCCCTCTATCTTGTCCTTGAAATCTGATAATGTTCTCACTGTTTTGCTTTGTTTTGATTAATTGTTTTGCTTTATTCGATGTTCTGGTTTGATTGGTTTTATTCTGTTTTGGTTTTGGTTTGATTTTGTTATACCTGATGGAATGGGCAACTATTGTGAAGATAGCAAGATATACTATAGTAGCTATTGTTGTTTTCCTAGTATTCTGCTTTGAAGTTCTGTACCAATTTTGCTGCTTTGTTTTGATAGATTTCATTCTGTTATGTTTTGTTGGACTTTACTATCTTTAAAATAAAATTTCAAAAAAGAAATTAAAAAATAAGGGCCCACCAAGACATGGTGGCTCATACGTGTAATTCAAACACTTAGGAGACCGAGGCAGGAGGATTGTCTCGAATTCTAAGCTAGCCCAAGAAACATAGTGAGTTTAAGTCTAACCAAAACTATGTAGCAAGGGCTGAGGATGTAGCTCAGTGGTAGATCACTGGTTTAGAGTGGGCAAGATCTTTGGTTGAAGGCCCAGGAAAGAAAAACAAATGAATAAAACAAACAAACAAACAAACAAAAACTACATAGCAAGAATGTATCTCAAAAAACAAAAATCAGAGCACAAGGCCAGCCTGAGCTACACTGTGTGACCCTGTCTCAAAAAACTAGGCCCGGGAGTTTGGCAGGTGTGAAGTTGTGAGTTCAATCCCCAGTGCTGCCAAAAAAAAAAAAAATCAGCCATTGGTGGACCAGGGTTAGAGAGAACAATGGCAGCAGCAGCAAACAAGCCCAGTCTGGGAATCAGAGTGATGCGCAGTCCTCCAGTGGACTGGGGACAACTAGACCCAAGCCTCTCCCCATGAGTCAGTGCCATTCGCAGACCGGGGTTAGAGAGAACAATGGCCGCAGCACCAAACAAGCCCAATGTGGGAACAAGCACCACGTGCAGGTTGCAGCCAGACTGAGACAGCCAGACCCCAGCCCCTTCTGGTATGTGGGCTGGCAAACAAGGTACCAATTCCCACCCCCCGCAAGTGACCACCTTATCCAGAGAAACGCAGGTTGTGATGATAGCTATCGAGATAAAATGCAATTGGCTGCCTGTGGTGCTTTGGTGTTTCACTAACATTGCAGGTCTAGGGCCAGTGGTCTGATCATAGGTTCAGAGGATATTGGTAAACAGTGTGGCATCTAGAGGGGACCTCCTGAGGGTTGTAGCCATTGTTGATTCCCTATGGTCTTGTTTTGAGGTCGTATGTTATTTCCATTGTTTTGTTGGACTGGGTTTTATTCTCTTTTGTTTTGTTTGATTATGTTAAATCCCATGGCAGGAGAAGCTATTTCAAGGACAGCAAGATATATTATGGTAGCAATTTTGAATTTACTATTGGCTTATTTTGAAGTCCTTTATCACATTCATTGTTTTGTTTTTATTGTTTGTATTCTATTCTCTTCTGTTTGATTTTTACTATGTCCAAAGTTATCTGCAACTATTTTGTAATTGATACCTTTTTCTTGTGTGTGTGGCACTGGGGATTGAACTCAAAACCTCACACCTGCCAGGCAGGCACCTAAGCCACTGAGCCAAACTCTTGGCTCTGTAGCTATTTTGAAGATATCAAAAGGCATTATGGTAACTACTATTGATTTCATAATGTTTCGAAGTCCTGTATCTCTTACATTGGTTTGCTTTGATTGATTTTATTCTGCTATATACTCTTTTAAAAAAAAAAGAAAAAATCAAATAAAACAAAGGCTGAGAATGTAGCTCAGTGAATGTAGCTCTGGATTAATTTCCCAGTGTAAAAACAAACAAACAAGCAAACAAACAGATCAATAATTTGCAGGGCCAAGATTTATTTTGAACCAATCTACCTGATTCTAGTGGTGCACATTATGCATTGTATAACTGCTTCTAGTGAAGAAAAACTAATGGTCAAGAAGATACTGTGTGTATTACCAAAGCACAATTTTTTTTCACTATTACTCAGTTTTCCAAAAACTTGCAATGTACTCCTCCTATGATTATTTTTCAGAGAGAAAAAATTACTTCAGTCACATGTTGAAAAAAATAAATATCAGAGAAATGCAGAAGAACCTACAGAAAATGTTTAATAAAATAGCTACAGTTAAGTCCCACTTATATTATATAATGTATGTTGGCTTGAACTTTTTTAAACATATTCAATTAAGTTGATGTGATACATAAACACTTTTTCTTTCAAAAAAATCTGGCATTTCTGGATTTTTATATGCAAAACTTCTTTAAAAACTGTAAACCAGTCCCTGTAACATACCTGGTAGTCCCAGCTAATTAGGAGGCTGAAGCAGGAGAATCATCTCTGCCTAGTAGTTCAAGGCCAATGTGAGCAACACAATGAGACACTATCCCTAAAATAAAGAAAAGCTGTAAAGTCTTAAATCATGGTATTATCTCCTTATATTAGTGTTAAATAGTAAACCATATTATCTGAGACACTCTGAGAAAAGAAATGCAAAGAAAGAAGTTTCTAAAATTAAAAATGATAACATTAAGAATGAGTCTAATAGCAATTTCCTAGTTTCTTACAAATATTTCTGAACTGTAATTCAGGTATCTTGGGTCCTGATCCAGTTTCCTTTCTGTGGACTTGTCTCCTGCCATGTGGGTAGTCTGTTAAAAACTTCCTCAAATGCAAAAACCACTCATTCTCATTACAGATGACGCAAATGTTGGAGTACTACTGTGAGTAGAACAGAAAGCAGTTGTTGTACCAAGAATCCTTTATAATGATCCAGTGTGGAAACTTAAGACTATAGGGCATGTTATGGCTGATACCTAGATGTCCCCCCAAAGTCTCATGAAGTCACAAGAGGGCCTTTTTGGAGTTGCCTGGACCTAGGGTGTGTGCTCCTGGAACCAAGGATGTGATACTGGGACTGATTCACTGGTGTAAGAGTGTGAGTGCTACCTGCACTAAGGTAGCCTGGATAAAACGTAAGAGAGAGAAAATGCTACTATGTCCATTGCTGGTCACTCATCACTCATCACTTGTTGCTTGTTGCTTGTGCCTTGCTGCCTGCCATGGAGTGTTTCTCCTCTGCCATGCCCCTCTGCCATGCTGCATTGGAGCCAGCCAACTATGAACTGAAACCTCTAAAAACTGTAAGCCCAATAAACCTTTCCTTCTTTAACTTTGGGCATCAGATATTTTGTCTCAGCAAAAGGAAAAGCAACTAACCCAGGGCACAATCAACCAACCAGGACTTGACTTGTTGATGTGGAGGCTTCATGATTTGTTTAGAACTAGCAGACACCAATGCACATGGGAGGCATTTTTGCAGCAAGCATTGATAATCTTACAAAATACAATATTTACATGCAAGAATTTGAAATGTGAACATCCCCCAATCAAACAGAAAATTCTGTCAAGCAGAGATCAGAAATCCAGTGTGTGAGAATGAGGTCCATGATGAGCGATTGCTGTTCCTGCCCCTATCTGGGCAAAGTAAGCGTGTTCTGTGCTCACTTTAATGTGAAGAGTCTGCTTGAACAGCAAAAGCAAATTGTGAAACCACCTCCCAAGTGCTTCAGTGAAAGCTAAATATTCTCATTGGAAATTCATAGGGTCCATGTTTAAATTGAGGAAAACAAAATTCGAGGAAATAGTTTTCAGATTTGGTCACCTCAATGTGCAACTGTAAAAAGCAAAGGTATCACTTCATTCAAATCCAACAACCTCTAGCTGGCCCAAATGGGTGGCTGAGTGTGTAAACAATATTAATACAGAAATCTCTGCTGAGACCCAAGACCAGATATTGCTGGTGACAAAGTTAATTGGCCACTAAAGGCCATTCTCTAGAATTCTTAATAGAATCTGTGCAGTTGTTCTAAAACTCTTCCTCTCATGAAATGTGAAAGTTGGGGCTCTCATTTCAAGCCTGCAGAGATGGCTCCAAGGAACAATTTAGAAAACTTGTGGATCTCTGTAGTTTGAAGGGTGGGAACCAAGGCCAAACTTTCACCTGAGTGTTTTAAGGAGTGAGAAGGGCATTAGCTTGAGGAAAAAACATGGAAAAGACCATGGCACTGGATAGCTCATGTTATGACTTGTATCTAGATGTCCCCCTAGAATCTCGTGGAGTCATAGATGGGGATTTTTCAGAGCTGATTGAATCTACAGTGTATGATTGATTCATGGTGCAATGCTTGGATTAAAGGTAGGTGATTACTAAATCAGTCCACTGATTGGATTGATACCAAATCCCAGTAGATTAGATACAGTATAAGGGATATAAAGCAGTTTGCCTACCCCTTGTTGGTATGCTACTTTCTGCCTGCCATGAACTGTGTTCTTCTCTGAGGCCACCCTGCCTTGGAGCCAGCTGATTATGGACTGATACCTTTACAAACTGTGAGCTAACTAACCCTTTCCTCCTTTAGCTTTGGGCATTGGGTATTTTGTCTCAGCCATGAGAAAAATAACTAAGAAATCCCACAACTCAGAATTCTCCAGGGAAAAGTGGAAAGGTGCTTTCTATGTGCCATATGTAGACTGTTTTAAAGTAAGCAAGTGTAGGTCATCTTCAAGACTATTAACTTTGGGAGAGAGGTCGCATCAAAGAACAGCTAAAGGTGTCACCACATTCCCTGTGATTGGAGAAAGGATTCATCTATGAGAGAACTGGAGATATGTGAGCCATATAACAAGGACTGCCCTAGTGGTACTCCTCAATATCTGCAACAGACAATACCAGCTGTGTATAGAGAAGTTGAACATTTACTGAATGTTTCACCATATGAAGAAATCATTAGAAATGGAGTTGTAACTTACAGGTACAGCATTTGCTTGCTATATGCTAAGCCCTAAGTTCTATCCCAGTGCAAAAAAATGAAGAGTTGAAGTATGATTTTTAAAGGAGAGAAGGATAGATAGATAATAGATATTGAAAAACAGAACTTACAGAGATATGCCAAAATATTCATTGCTGAATTATACTAAAAAATATAATATAGGTATAGAAATAAGGCAAAAACTATACAAAATTAGATATGATAATTATTTCTTGGCTAGGGTCCAAAAAGAATAGACTACAAAAGAAAAATAGACAAACTGGATTTCACAAAAATTTAAAACATTTTGTGTATCAAAATACACTATCAACAAAGTAGGAAAGTTAACCCACAGGATAGAAGAAAATATTTGCAAGTTGTATATCTGAATAAATATTAAAACACAGAATATATAGAGAATGCCTAAAGCTCAACAACAAAATTAAATAACCTTCAAAAATGGGCAAAAGATTTGAATAGATATTTTCCCAAAGAGGTGTGCCAGCTAGTTGCACGGTCCAGAGGTTCTGAACTCCTCCCAGCCAGGCACGAGGTTCCGGTGCAACACTCCAGAGGTGCATCACTGCTAGCTGCATGGAGGACCCAAGCCCCGCACAGCCCAGCGTCCCAGCACAGTCCATCAGGGGAATGCCCAGCCAGCCTCACAGGTCACAGAGGTACTGGTCCCTGGCTAGCCCAGAGCCCCAGAGCAGTCCATCAGGCAGGGATCAACCTAGCCAATGGGTCCTGGAGATTTTGAGCTCTGCCCATCACAGTACAAGACCCCACTGCCATAGTTCAGGGGTGCATCCCAGCTAGCCCTGCAGGTCCCAGAGGTTCTAAACTCCACTCAAGCAGAAAAAGGCCCTAGTGCCATATGCCAGAGGTGCATCCCAGCTAGCCTGGGTCCTGGAGGTTCTGAACTTCACCTAACCAGGCACAAGGCTCTGGTGCCATACTCCAGGGGTGCATCCTTGCTAGCTGCATGGAGGATCCCAGCTCTGCCCAGCTCAGCATCCCGGCACAATCCATTGGGGGAATGCCCGGCCAGCCTCATAGGTCAGAGTTTCTGAGCCCTGCCCAGCCCAGAGCCCCAGAGCCAACCATCAGGGAGCAACAAGCCTAGCTGATGAGTCCTGAAGATTCTGAGCTCTGCCCATCACAGCACAAGGCTCCAGTGCCATAGTTCAGTGGTGCACCCCAGCTAGCCACATGGATACTGGAGGGTCACAACTCTGCCCAGCCCAGTATCCCAGTGCAATCCATTGGGAGAGTACCTGCCCAGTCCCACAGGTCCCAGAGAAAAATGGAAAAATGAAAGAAAGATGCAGTCTCAGTCCTCCAGCTCACTGAGAACAAGCCTAAGATACATTAAAATGGAAGACACTGGAAATTGCACAACTGAACTTTCTGAAATGATAGCAACTTAAGTAAAGAAACAACTCCATGAAACTACAGAGGAAATCAGATCAGAAAAAATCTCCCAGGTAAAAAAAGAAATGACAAACATTATGAAAGAAATGTCGAATGAGCTGGGCATGGTGGCACACACCTTCATTCCCAGCACTCAGGAGGCTGAGGCAGGAGGATCATTGTGAGTTTCAGATCAGCCTGGGTTACAAAGTGAGTTCAAGACCAGCTTGAACTGCATAGTGAGATCCTGTCTCAAAAAACAGGGCTGGGGATTTAGCTCAGTGGCCCAAGTGCCTGCCTGGCAGGCTCAAGGTTGTGAGTTTGATCCTTGGTACAAATAAAAAAGTAGTTGAGTGTATCTAAAGAAGATCTTTATAAAAAATAGAGGAACATCAAAAAAGATGGAAAGCTTGAATGAACAATATATGACAGAATTACAATGCATGAAACAGATTCAAAGGGATATTCAGGAAATTAAAAATTCCATTGAAAGCTGGCAAAACTGCTTGAATGAAACTGAAGATAGACTCTCAGACCTTGAAGACAGGATGGAGGCTTATGATCACAAAAGAAAAGATCTCTTAAAAATGCCAAGGAATCAGGAAACAACAATTCAACAGCTGAAAGATGTTGCAAAGAGAAACAACATAAGACTGGTAGGTGTAAATTTAAAAGCATGGGTCAACACAAATGACATAAGAAGACTACTTACAGAAATAATAGCAGAAAAATTTTCCAAGCATGGGAAAAGAGTCTGATATGCAGATAACTGAGGCATTTAGAACCTCAGTTAGCCATAATTTTCACCCAGACATACAATAGTTTGGATCTTCACCCAGACATATAATAGTCATGATTTCAGAAATTCAGTATAAGAACAGAATACTAAAAGCTGTCAGAGAAAGGAAACAGATCACCTACAAAGGAAAGCCTAACAGAATCATGGCAGACTTCTCAATGCAAAGCTTCAAGTCAAGAAGAGCTTGGAGTGAAGCATTTCAAGTCCTGAAAGAAAATGATTTCCAACCCTGATTGATGCACCCTGCAAAACTATCTTTGGAAATTGATGGAGAAATAAGATATTTCCATAAAAAAGAACATGTGAAAAAAATTCATGACCACCAAACCAAGGCTACAAAGAGTACTAAAAGATGCTCTAAAAAAAGATAAAGATAACTGCAATTCCAAGGACAACAGCAGAAGGAAACCACTAAGGATGGCAAACAATTAAACAGAACAAGTAGAAAACCAAAAACAGAAAGATAACATGGCAGTGGTAAGTCAGTACATACCAGCTACATCCATCAATGTAAATGGTCTCAACTCACCAATAAAAAGAAACAGACTGGCAGAGTGGATTAAGAAACAAAATACAACAATATGAGTGCACAAGAAACACATTTAACACAAAGGGAAATTCATAAACTAAAAGTCAAACGATAGAAAACAATACTCCATGCAACAGGAACCCAGTAAAAAGCAGGGTTAGCTATTCAGTTTTCAGACAATGTGAACTTCAAACCAAGAATGATCAAGAGATAAAGAATGTCAGTACATACTTGTTAGGGGAAAACTACAAGAGAAAGAGATTGCAATCATAAATATATATGCACCAAATATGGGAGCACCCAAATATATAAGACAAATCTTAACAGACATGAAAAATCAAATAAGCAACAGTACAGGTACAATGGGGGACCTTAACACCACATTGTCACAAAAAGACAGATCAACCAAAAAAAATATCAGTAAAGAAATAATAAAACTGTATCAAACTTGTAAAAAAAAATGGGCCTAGTAGATGTGTACTGAGTGCGCCACCCAACGACATCAGAATAAACATTCTTCTCAGTTGCACATGGTTCATTCTCTAAAATATATACACCCACAGAGCATGCTTAAGTAAATGCTAAGGAACTGAAATAATTCCATGCACATTATCTGACCAGAGCACAATAGGATTGGAAATTAATGACAAAAAGCCCCACAAGAACCCCCATAAACATTTGGAAATTAAATAACAGTCTCCTAAACAACCAATGGATCACAGAATAAATTAAAGAAGAAATTGAACAATATATACAATTGAGCAAAAATGCAAATACAAATTATCAGAACCTATGGGACACAACGAAAGCAGTCTTCAGAGGGAAACTTATAGCAGTAAATTTTCACATCAGGAAAATGTAATGCACACAAATATACAGCATAATTCTGCACCTCAAACTTCTAGAAAAAGAACAGCAAATCAAGTCCAAAGCCCAAAGAAGGGAGGAAATTACAAAGATCAGAGCAGAAATCAGTGCAATTGAAACTAAGAAAACAATACAAAGAATTAATGAATTGAAGAGGTGGTGCTTTGAAAGAATAAATATAATTGATAAACTCCTAGCCAACCTTATCAAATAAAAGAAAAAACTCAAATCCACACAGTAAGAAATGAAAAGACTGAAATCCCTACAGACCCTGTGGAAATACAGAACATTATCAATACCTTCTCCAAAAACATTTACTCTCATAGATTTGATAACATAGAAGAAATTGACAGATTCCTAGAAACATGAATTACCAAAGTTGAATCAAGAAGATGTAAAACTGCTTAATAACCCAATGTCAGTTAATGAAATTGAAAATGTAATTAAAACCTTACCAACATGAGGTAGGAGGAGCGTTGTGAGTTCAAGTCTGGCTTGGGCTACAACACAAGCGTAAGGCCGGCCTGAGCTACATAGTGCGACCCTGCCTCAAAAAAAACTAGGACTGGGAGTTTGGCTCAGCAGCTTAAGCGCCTGTCTGACAGGCGTGAGATTGTGAGTTCAATCCCCAGTGCCACAAAAGAAAGAAAAAAAAAAAAAAACCTTACCAACAAATAAAAGCCCAGGACCTGATGGATTCACTGATGAATTTTATAAGAAATTTAGGGAAGACTTAATGACAACACTCCTCAAACTCTTCAATGAAATTGAAAGGGAAGCAATTCTCCCTAACTCATTCCTGGAAGCAAGTATTACCCTCATACCAAAACCAGAGAAAGACCCAATCAAAAAAGAGGAACTATAGGCCAATCTTTCTAATGAACATAGATGCAAAAATCTTCAACAAAATACTGGCAAACAGAATGCAGCAAGTCTTCAAGAAGATTATGCACCACAAACAAGTGGAATCCATCCCAGGAATGCAGGTATGGTTCAACATACACAAATCAATAAACATAATACACCATATCAATAGAATCAAAGGTAAGAAACACATGATCATTTTAATAGATGCAAAAAAAGTTTTCGATAAAGTCCAACACTCATTCATGATAAGAACCCTACAGAAAATTGGAATAGATGGTCTTTACCTCAATTTGATAAAAGACGTGTATGACAAACCAACAGCCAGCATCATACTAAATGGTCAAAAACTGAAAGCTTTTACTCTAAAATCAGGAACAAGTTAAAGATGTCCATTATCACCACTCCTATTCAATATAGTGTTGGAAATATTAGCCAGAGCAATTAGATAAGAGAGAAAAATAAAAGCAATAAGGACAGGAAAAGAAGTAGTTAAGTTATCATTATTTGTAGATGACATGGTACTCTACATAGATGACCCCCAAAAACCCATTGAAAGACTTCTAGAAGTAATAACCAAATTCAGTAATGTAGCTGGATACAAAGTCAGCACTCAAAAATCAGTAACATTCCTGTACACAAACAACAAACTCACTGAGAGAGAAATAAGAGAAGCCACACCTTTCACAAAAGCATCCAAAAAAATGAAATACCTAGGAATCAATCTAACAAAGGAAGCAAAAGATTTTTACATTGAAAATTACATTACTTCGAAAAAAGAAATTGAAGAGGATTTCAGAAAATGGAAAGACATCCCTTGTTCATGGATAGGAAGAGCAAACATTGTGAAAATGATCATTCTCCCAAAATTGTTATACAAATTTAATGCAATCCCAATCAAAATACCACTTGACTACCTCACAGAGCTAGAGAAAGCATTCCTGAAATTCATCTGGAACCAGAAAAGACCTAGAATAGCAAAGGCAATTCTGGGCAACAAAGGGAAGGCAGGAGGCATCACAATCCCCGACTTGAAACTATACTGCAAAGCTACTGTGATAAAATCAGCATGGTACTACAATAAAAACAGACCTGAGAAAGCCAGTAGTGGTGGTGCACACCTTTAATCCCAGCACTTGGGAGACTGAGGTAGGTCGAGTGTTGTGAGTTTGAGGCTGGCTTGGGCTACAACGTGAGCGCAAGGCTGGCCCAAACTACATAGAGTGACCCTGTCTCAAAAAACTAGGGCTGGAAGCTTGGCTCAGTCGCTTAAGAACCTGCCTGGCAGGCGCAAGTTTGTGAGTTTGATACCTGGTGCCACCAAAACAAAACAAAACAAAACACCCAGACCTCAAGATCAATGAAATAGATTAGAAGATACAGCCACAACTACAAACATACTCAGCCACCTCATCTTCAACAAAGGGGCCAATCACGTCTACTGGAAGAAAGATAGCCTCTTTAATAAGTGGTACTAGAAAAACTGGCTTTCCATATGTCAAAATCTAAAATTAGACCCACGTTTATCACCATGCACTGAAGTAAAAAAGTTAAAATGGACTAAAGATCTAAATATTAATACAGAAACACTAAATCTGCTGGAAGACAAAATAGGTAGAAATCTGGATGACATAGGGGTAGTCAGAGAATTCATGAACAAAAATCAAACTGCATGGGAAATACATCCCAGAATCAACAACTGGGATCTCATCTCATTAAAAAGCTTTTGCATGTCAAATGAAATTTCCAACAAAGTGAAAAAAAATACCATGAATTGGGAAAATATCTTAGCCAACTCTCTCTCAGACAAAGGACTTCTATCTAGAACATATAAAACAAATCAGGCCCCCAAAATTCAAAGACCCAATCCAAAAATGGGCATCTGAGATGAATACACACTTCTCAGATGAAGAAATACAATTGACAAATATATGAAGAAATGTTCAACATCATTGGTCATTAGAGAAATGCAAATTAAGACAACACAGAGATTCCATCTCACCCCAGAAAGAATGGCCAAGATCAAGAAATCAACCAATAACAAATGTTAGAGGAGCTTGGGGAAAAAGGAACTCATCTCCACTGTTGGTGGGAGTGAAGACTGGTGCAACCACTATGGAAATCAGTGTGGAGGTTCCTCAAAAAATCTTGGATTAGAGGTTCTATTTGACCCAGCTATCCAGCTTCTGGGCATTTTCCCAGGAGAAATGAAAACATCATACCATAGTGATTTATGTGTACCCATGTTTATAGCAGTACAATTTGTAATAGCCAAATCTTGCAAACAACCCAAGTGCCTATCATTCAAGAAATGGTTAAAAAAAAAAAAAGATGTGGTATTTTTATATAATGGAGTACTACTCAGTTATAAAGAAAGATTGTATTGAGGCTTTTATAAGTAAATGGATAAGATTTGAGACCATACTTACAGTGAAATAAATCAAACTCACAGGTGTAAATGCCATATAGTCTCCTTAGTGTAAGAAACTGAAAGAGCAAATACAATCTAAACCTCCAAGAAATATTGTGTAAGGGTAAGAAACTGCTCAAAGAGGAAAAGTAACTGGGATAGGGGAAAGGAGGAAAGAAGGAAGGGAAAAGAAAAGAACATAAATTTGTATGTGTGTGTGTATATGTATATGTATATGTATATGTATATGTATATGATGTATATATACATACATACACACACACACAAGATAGCTAAAATGACTATACTACTAATTATATTAGTTCTTGGAAAAGAACAGTTAATACTCATATGATTAGATCTATGTTGCATGTCTCTATCTGATAATCTAAGCAACCCTTTTGAAGGTAACAATATGCAATATTACAACCATTGTTAAATTCCTATCATCTTGTTTTGAAGTTTGAAGGTAACAATATGCAATATTACAACCATTGTTAAATTCCTATCATCTTGTTTTGAAAACCAATACTGTTATTGTTTTGGGTTTGTTGTTGCTGCTGTTCATTTGTCTCTTTTGCTTTTTGTTTTTCTTTTCTGTGTCTTTTTTTCTCTTAAATAAAATTTTTTAAAGATATTCTTCCAAAAAAATAAGCAAATAAGAAGAGGCTCAACAGCGCTAATCATGAAAGAAATGCAACCTCGCAACTACTATTATAGCCAGGCATGGTTCTGCAAGCCTGAAATCCCAGGACTTAGGAGGCCATGGCAGAAGAATTGCCATGAGTGCAAGGCCAGTTTGGGCTACATAGTGAGTTTAAGGACAGCCTGAACTACATAGCATGTCCCCATCTCAAAAACACAAACAAACAAACAAAAAATGTCATTTAAGAATTTTTTTTATCAATTGCAAAGGGAGGAGATAGCTAAAGGAAAAAGGGAAAAAGCAATGATTACAACAGCAAAGTGTGTCAAGAGTGCTACAGAGACCGTTTGGTGTGAAGAATGTAACATTTACTACAGAGCGAGTCAGACCTGGCATCAAAGCCTGGCTCCAGAGATGCCTAGAAAAGTGGCCTCGGGCCAGTTCCAGCCTCTCTGACTCAGTCGTAGTTTCCGGAAGCACATTTTTCTCATTTAGTTTTGTCTGATGCACTGGTTTGTTACAGGCTGTTTCTTTCAAAACTAGATTTTTTGGGAGGAGAATGTATCTATTACTCCACTGAGCAGTAAAATTAATATAAGTCCATTTTTCTCATGACACATCAATCAGCACACAAAGTAAGTGATAGCATATATTCCCAGCCAATTTATTTACTTAGTCTGTCGTAATCTTTATTTCTGTCATTATTTCATATTTTGTTGAGCAGTTTGAAGTTTTAAGGGCTGCTGGACAGTCAGCAAGTTGGTAATGTTGGGGAAAAAAAGAAAAGAAAAATTTTACATCCAAATTGGTATTTGATTTATAGAACTGGGAATAATCTTTAAGCATCTTAGACAACAGAGCAGCAAGCAGAACACTGTGGAATTGGACGATAATATAGAGTTCATATAGCTTATTTAGTCTTAAATAATTAATCTAGGTTATCCCTAAAGACTCTTGCCCAGTCTCCATGGGCCAACCACAAGCATGTGGCTGTCCTATGTCCTATGTGCTCCGTGGATGCTGCCTTTTCCCACCCCAAAGAGTAAGCATAAACCAGAGGTCGTCCTTGCCTTTCTGCCACAAGCACTCAGTCACTCCTGTATACTTTGTCTGGATTAGAGGCTTCACTGTGCCCAGTGCCTTCCTCTTTGACTCAACCTCCATGCCATAGCCAGCACTACAACATGAAGCTGATCATTCTCACTCATGTCTAGGACCTTTCAGATGAACTCCACATTCTTGTGGCTCCCCCTGGCATGCTTCGCCATCTCAGTCACCATGTACCCAACAGAGTCCATCTGCTCCCGGTGCCTCAGGATGCTCTGTGGTGTCCACTGCGCCGCAGTTCATGCTCCTCTCTCCCTAGGATGAATGCAGTTCATGAGCTTCATTCCTGGGAAACTCCTGTGGCCCAAGAGATTGCTCATGTGTCATTTGATCCCTTGAGTGTGATTTCTTGACTACTAGTTTCTAGTTACAACTCATGGCCAAATCCTTTATTATAGAACAAAAGAGTGGAGGACTTAACCATACACCAGATATTAGGTTGGGTTCTTTCACAGATCTTTATTTAATCTACAACATACTGCATGATAAGAACTTTACAAACAAATCCTATGCAGCATAGTGTGATTCCAGTTGATATGGAAAGGCTTGAGGGACCACATGATACCCAAGAAGCAGAAGGTCGTGGGGATGCTATTCCCAGGATCACCCAGTGACCACCATCATGTACTTCTTTTCGAATGAGAAGGTGGAACATATCCCCAAGATATAACTTCTGCAGGTTCCAATGCAAACAGCTGCTGGTCCCTTACCCCACTGCTTTAAGTTGATCATTAAGTATTAAAAAATTTCCTGCAACACTCAACTGACTACTGAGTTCTACCGCAAGTTACCTCCACCAGCATGGTGTGTCTAACTCACCATGAAATATGCACCTGCACACCTCTCATGAACTCCTTTCCAGCATCTTGTGATGCCTAAAGATGCAGGAGCCAGAGTATCAGCAAAATGCAGTCCATCGAAGCCAACATCCCCAGAACAGCAGAGCAGAAAGAGAACATCCCAAAATAGTAATTCCCCAACTTACAAACAAGTTCCATTCCAGGAGAACGTTCATGAGCTGGATCCATTCATAAGCCCAGCAAAGTGAGTCATATATATCTTTGACACAAACATACAATGTAAAGCATTAAAAAAAAAAACAAAACACAAAAATATGGTAAATAACTATTTTTACTTTTATGATTACCTTAAAATGGTGGAATAAGCAGGTGTCATGGTGCACGCCTGTAATGCCAGCACTTGGGAGGCTGAGGCAGGAGGATTGATGTGAGTTTGAGGGCCTGCCTGGTCTACATAGCAAGACACTGTCTCAAAAACAAAACAAAACCAATGGTGGTACAGTACAGTACAAAAACTATAAACTATTTTTACTTTTACAGTAACTTTTTTTGGTTTTTTTTTTTTTTGGTACCAGGATCAAACTCACAACCTCACGCCTGCCAGGCAGGTGCTTAGGCCACTGAGCTACATTCACCCCCTTTTACAGTAACTTTAAAATGATGGTACACAGTACAGGGCAACTGGCATACAGGAGATTTCATGGAGGGAACTAACAAGAGATTAATTAATAGGAGGGGGGGAGCTTGTGGAGCGACCTCTACCATCTTTCCTTTCTGTCCAGTCTCTCAATTATTTTCACTTTGGCTTCCAAGGTTATTGCTTTGTGCTTCCCAGCGGTCGCCTCCACGTCACCACTGCTTTTCCTCCTGCTTCCGGATGTCCTGGGCTCTGATCGAGCACTGTGCCACTGTACACTATGGCACTGCACAGTGAGCACACAGCAGCACAGCCGTGACGATGTGTGCAGACACACGAGCTACGTCCGCAGTCTGTTCCCATCTTCAAGTGCTGGAGACCAGGCTATGTGATAGATCATGGGGGCCCCAACTGCTCCTGCAGTCCCGAGGTCCGTGAGATCTCAGTTCAGGAACAGGAAGGTATACAGAAGGCAGTGTGTCCCCTGGCTATGATTGGACTGCTAATAATTCAGCACTCCTGAGGCAAGATAGCAGCTGCTGAGGATAGTTATCAAACTACAGGCATTTGGGTTTAGAAAAAATCAGGTTCTTCATTAATTTAATCCTTATCCACCTATTTTCTGTAGTTGCTGTTCCACAAAATGCATACCACCCCTCCCACTGCACTTCTTGGTAACCAATAAAACCAAGCTAACTGTGGCAGTAGCTGAGGCAATCCACTAGAGGTGAACTCTGCCTGGTCCCTCTTGGACCCTAAAATTTGTCTCTTCATCTTTCTTTTTTCTCCATCATCTCCCTGACAGATATCCATAGGTTTGATCACCCCTTGGTATCTGCACTCAGGCAATCCTCCTGCCTCAGCCTCTTTAGCAGTTGGGACTACAAATGTGTACCAGCACTGCTCCTGGCCCCTGTGCAATTTTAGTGAAGCATTGCTCAAGAGGAAGTTATTGGGGAATGTCACAGTCCAAAAGGAGAAGCAAACTGAGAGAGAAAAACAGCTATGGGAGCTCCAACCCAAGTGGGGGAGAAGGGAGCCCTTTGGAGCATGAGGTATGAGGGTGGCCTGGCTGAAAGCCCAGGGCTCAGGAGTCCAGCTGTATCAAGAGGCCAGAACATGGCAAGGAGAAAAAACTAACAGGGAAACTAAGGCTGGGGGTACACAAAAATTCAAGTAATAGAAGCAAATATAGGCAAAATAAAAAGTTATACCAAAAGAAAAAATATTGTGGTTCTGGCTATCATAACACAATACTCAATCTTCATTTGATTAAAATTGTTTCTATTGGAAGGATAAAAGAAATAGAAAAGTCTATGTTGTCAGGAGGGATGAGGAAAGAAAAAGGAACTAAATTCTTTTGTTTTACAGAAGGGATTCAACAAATAGTGGCTGAAACTAAAAAATGATTCAGTGGTATTATAAACATTATTTAAAGGTAATGAAGAACACCTGTAATTCCAGTTCTTTGGGAGGTTGAGGCAGGAGGATTCCAAATTTAAGACCAGCCTGGGCAAATTAGAGACTTAGCAAAACCTTGTCTCAAAAAAGGAGTGGGTCTTAAATTAAAAAAAAATTTTTTTTAATAAATAAAAATTAAAAAAAGGAGTGGGGATGGATGGAACTGGAGATGTGGCTCAGAGCACAGGTCCTTGGTTCAATTTCCCAGTACCGCAGCAATAAAATAAATAAATATACAGAGTTAGATGCTTAATGAAAATGCAAAAATAGTTGGAAACAGTTGCCTCTGTGCAAAAGAACAGCATGGGGAGGGGCCAGGTTGAAGAGGAAAATAGAGAGTTAAATTTTATTTCTAAGTCCTATGGCAGCCTGCAACTCACTGCTGCCCTGAACAGATTTGTTTCCAGTGCCAAGTGTATATTTCTCTTATCTAGCCAACCGCACCCTGAACCTGTGTGCTACCTCAGCCAAGTATTTCTTGTAACTCCGAGCTTTCCGGGAGTTTGAACTTGTTTATATATAATTTTTCCTTAGGCCAATCAGTAATAAGGCGATGAGATGTAACCAATCAATAACCACCAAATACTCTGCTTCTGTACTTTCTGCTTGGGGATTTGAGCTAGCTTATATGATATAATTTTCCCTTGGGTCAATCAGTAATAAGGAGATGAGCTGCAACCAATAAATAACTGCCAAATACTCTGCTTCTGTACTCCCTGCTTGCAAACCCCATGTAAGCCCTAGACTACCAGAGATCAGGGCCTGACACTGGGAATGATTCCTGGTCAGGTCCATTGACATAATAAATCTGCCTCCAAATCCTGGGTGATGTCTCTGTGTTTCTGTTTGCCACTGCGTCATGACTATTGTTTTCCACACAGCGTGTAGGAATATTTAGCTTTAAAAGTACATGTCAAAAAGAGTAAAATTAGGAAGAAAAAGTTTAAACAATGTAATTAAAGTAAGCTTTGCAGCTCTTAGTGCTGATTTCTGAGTGTGCATACCAAACTTTAATTTTTACGTGGGAAAGTCTTACTTGTTTTGAGACAGGGTCTCACTCTGTAGTTCAAGCTGGTCTCAAACTTGTGACAATCCTCCTGCCTCAGCCCCCCAAGTGCTGGGACTACAGGCACACACCACGACACCTGGCCCAATGTGGGAAAGTTTTAAAAAGAACATATGGAAAGATTGAGGACTTTGTATTGAATTAATCTTTATAAAAATAGCCAGGTGTGGTGATGTACACTCTGGAACAAAAGTTGGAGTCTCTCCTGAGCAAATTAACAAGCTCCTAGTTGGGCATGGTGTTCCATAACCCTGATTCCAGTGCTCAGGAAACTGAGGCAGAAGGATCACCACAAGTTCAAGGCCAGTTTGAATTACATAGTGAGAGCCTGTCTCAAAACAAACAGACAAAAAGTGAGATTCTGTCTCAAAATAAAAACTAAAATAAAAAGGACTGGGGATATAGCACAGAATGAAGGCCCTGAGTTCAAACCCTTATACTGCCAAACCCCACCCCTAAAATGAAAACAATCTGTCAGCTAAAGCAACCTCAAAATTGCTTCTTAGAAGATGCTGAAGGAAGCAGCACAGGCAGATCTAACTGTAAGAAATTTGTCACTTTTCCATAGCTTTTAGGGCTAACTTTTTTTTTTTTTTTGAGACAGAGTATTGCTTTGTAGTTCAGGCTGGCCTTGAACTTGTGGTGATCCACCCTGCCTCAGTCTCTCCAGTGCTAGGACTACTGGCATGCACCACCAGATGGGGCTCAGCGTTATTGTTCTTTTTTTTGTTTTTTGTTTTTTTTTGTTTGCTTTTTTGTTTTGTTTTTTGTTTTTGAGACAGAGTCTCCTTATGCAGTTCAGGTTGGCTTTAAACTCACTTTGTACCCCAGGCTGGCCTCAAACTCACAGCTATCCTCCTGCCTCAGCCTCTTGATCACTGAGGTTAGAGGTATGGGCCACCACGCTCAGCAAAGGTTATTGTTCTTATTTCTTGATACATTCAGATAAACATTCTTAGTCCAATCTAGATTATAGTAAACCGGTAAGTAAACAGAAATATAATAATAACTTAAAATATAAATATACAGCAAACTGAAATACAATAAACATTGTTAAAGTCAAACTTGTTGTGAGTCAGTGTATTTTCTTTAAGCCTTTTGGAGAAAATAATTCTTTCTCAGAGGAACTCTGCAACTCCACAGCCTTTCTGTTACTAATTCATTTTTTTTAACTAACTCATTTTTTTACTCATCCATTTTTAATGGGAAAAAGTCATTCAGCAGGGGTGACCTATTAAACAAAGGCATTGAAGCAGCAGCCATGCAGGGCCTGGGAGGAGAAATAAGAAGTCTGTTTGCCCTTCCTATGAGCCAGTGGCAGACAGGCAGGGCCTGAGAGAAGAAATGAGAAGCCAGTGACAGCCATGTGGGGCCAGAAGGAGAAATGAGAAGCCTGTTTCCCTTTCTTATGAGCCAACCACAGCCATGTGAGGCCTGGAAGGAGAAACAGGAAGCCAGTTTGCCCTTCCTGTGAGCCAGCCAGGAAGTGTGGGTTGGGAGGTAATAACTGCCCCCTACCCCTGCAAGCAACTGACTAATTCGTCAGAGAACAGACTGAGTTGATAGCAACTGAGGTACAAAAATAACTTAATGCTTGTATTGTTTGATTGACTTTGCAGGCCTAAAACTGGTAGTCTGAGCAGCTATTTAGAGGATAACAATATGCAATATAGCGACTATGGGGAATTTCTTTGTCTTGTTTTTGAAATCCGATATTACTCTCACTATTTTATTTTGCTCCATTTTATTGTTTTGTTTTATTCAATGTTCTGTTTTGATTGCTTTTATTCAGTTCTGTTTTATTTGATTTTATTATGTCTGATGGTATGGATAGCAATTTTGAGGATAACAAGAGGCATTATGGCAGCCATTGTTGATTTCCTATTATCCTGTTTTGAAGTTCTGTATCACTTTCACTGTTTTGTTTTGCTTGATTTTATTCTGTTTTATTTCATTTGATTTTATTATCTTTAAAATAAAATTTCTTAAAAATTTTAAAAGATAAATAAAGGCACTGTTTACCTAGAAAGATGCGTCAGGTGTCCTGAAGTGTTAGGATACAACAGTAGTAATACAAGTACAAAGACTATGTCCACAAGGTCAAAGTGAAAAATATGCGCTCAGATTCAGGTCTGAAAATTTTAGTGTAGAAGATTCCTTTGGTTGAAAATTAAAGAGCAGAGCTGGGCATGGTAGTGCACACCTATAATCCTAGCACTTGGGAGGCTGAGGTGGGAGGATTGTTAGGAGTTTGAGACCAGCCGAGGCTCCAAAATGAGCTCAAGGCCAGCCTGAACTGCACAGTGAGACCTTGTCTCAAAAAGACCAAATAATAATAATAATAATAATAATTAATAGTAAATAAATAAATAAGAAAAGAAAATATGAAAGGGAAACCCAGAATAAAAATAATTTAAAGAGCAAAATAAAAGCTAGATAATAGGAAACAAAAAGGTAGATTTTTTGCCAATGGGAAGGGAACCAAGAGACAGAAAGGACAGAGGGGAAGGGGTTGTAAAAAGAATTAAGGTGAGTTCTGTACCTGTATCAAATCCCTATGAGGAATGTCATCATTATGCACTGCAGGCATGCCTTGATAAAAATTAAAATTTTAAAAAACAAAACTATTTTCAAAGTTACTTTTTAAAAATTGGTACATCATTTAGGAAAAAAATGAAAGAGTGGCATCACACCGCTGGTGCTCAGGCAGAAGAAGGTGTTTCTCCAGCCCCCCTCACATATGTGTCCTTCAGTGGTGAAGGTGACATAAATTTGGGCACAGGAGATCATTCTTGAGAAAGATCTTGTTTGTGCAATTTCTGCAGAGATGAGACCTGGCAGGGGATGGGCACCTGATTTTGAACTAGATCTATGTTTCCGTTACATCTAGGAGATCTCTACTCACCCTGTCAGGAGCTCCAGAGCATGGCTATTTGAGGACACAACCTTCCCTGTCCAGTAGCTTTGGCTGTCCTTCCTTGGGAGGAGTGAGCACAGCACCAGATTTTGCAGTGGGTTTAATGACAGCCCCTGAAAAGGAGAGAATTTTTGGAAACAAGGTGCAACTGTGAATAAAGATTTCAAAATGAGATTACAATAATTGGGGTGAACTCCAGATCCAAAGAGAAGAACCCTTACACCAGGAGACAGCAGGAGGGTAAACACATGAAGGTCAGGTGACGATGGAGGCAGAGACGGGAGCCACACAGGACCTGCCCAAGATCGCCAAGAGTTCCCTGAGCCTCCAGGAGACAGAGAGAGGCCCAGAGCTCTTCTGCGGGGCCCTCAGAGGAGCCAGAAAGAAAGAAATCCAAAATGAAGCACAATGGCTTGAGATACCTAACATGGAAACCAGAGCACTGCTCAACAAGTCGTAGGCACAATAGCTGAGATTTGGGGGTGGTGCAGGGAATTGAACCAAGGCCTTGCACAGGTGTTCTGCTGTTGAGACACATCCCCAAACCCCTCTGAAACTTCCTTTTCTCTTTCTTTTATTGCTTGGGGTGGGAAGGAGCACTGGGACTTGAACTCAAGCAAGCACTCTAGCATGAAACAACAACCCCAGTCCTTTAATTTCTTTCTTTGTTTTTGCTGTATTGGGGTTTGAACCCAAGAATTTTGTACTACTGCACAGCCACTCACACTCCTCTTTCTTTCTCTCTTTCTTTCTTTCTCTTTTTTATTTTTTTGACAGAGTCTCACTAAGTTGCTAACTTACCCTGACCAGGCTTTAACTTGCCATCCTCCTGCCTCAGCCTTTTAAGTAGCTGAAATCATAGGCATGCACTGCCGTGCCCAGCTTAGAGGTGAACATTTCTGTGGGGAGGGGGCTTGAGACAGGGGCTGGCCTTGAGTTCATAGTGAGCCTCATCCCTCAGTGTCCTGAGTGCTGGGATTACAGGCATGCACCACCACACCTGGTTTAGAACTGAACCTTTTAAAACAGTCTATCTGGACACACACCTGGCTGCATAAAATAAGGTCAGCCGCAGCTTTCTGGCGCATTTTCTGCTTTTACAAAATTATTGCAGTGGGACACTGTGCTCTCCTTTTGGAGCACTGCCCAGTGACTGAGATTAGCCCTCCAGTTCCTTGCTGTCCAAAACAGTTTACATTTTGCCAGGAACAATCATAATTTCTGATAAACACAATATTGTAACCATCACTGTTCATGAATTTAAGCCCTAATACTAATACTACCACAGTTTTTGTAAAACAGTAGAGCAGAGATCAGGAATGCTTGAGTCTAAACCGCGTATGACAGTACACATCTGTTATCCCAGCAAGTGGCTGAGGCAGGAAGATCACAAGTTAGAGATCATTCTTAGCTGCACAGTGATTTCGAGGCTACCTCAGTTTACACTGTGAAACTCTATTAATAATAATAATAATAATAGTAATAATAATTTGGGCATGGAGGCACGTACCTATAATCCCAGTACTCGGGAGGCTGAGGCAGGAGGATCACCATGAGTTTGAGGCCAGACTGGGCTACATAGAGAGTTCAGGGCCAGCCTGAACTACATAGGGAGACCCTGTCTCAATAATAATAATAATGATAATAAAGGTCTTAAGTCTGTTTCCTGGCTTGCAATCCTAAGAAACAATTTTCTTTATTCCTGACCAGACTGGCTTCAGGAAGTCAATAGAACCAACACTGAGGAGATCTTGGTTTCAGATTTCTGGCCTTCAGAATTATGAGAATGTAAATTTTTGGTGTTTTAAGGCACCTGCATCATAGTAACTTGTTACAGCAGCCACAGGAAACTAATATTCTCCTAACACAGCCCCAGTGCAGCAGGACCCTCCTGCTTCTTCTCCAGGTCTCCTCATGAATGGGTCAGAACCTCAAACACATCACACCACCCTAAATACTTGTATGAATGCCAAAAAAAAAAAAGTTTTGTACTCTTTGCCCTTTCCCTAAGGTGGCAAGTGGTCTCTCCAACAGGTGTTCACTTAAGAAATGCTTGCTGGGGAGACCACTTCCTCCAAGGGATGTGCCAGATCCCAGATCCCTGACGGCCATGGCGCAAGCACTGTGTACCTCATCTCCAGGACAGCTCAGGGTGTTTTGTTTTTTTGTTTTGTTTTGTTCTGTTTTATTTTTGCAGGGGTAGGGAGACAAAACAGTGTAACCCTAGTCAGTTTTTCTAGCACAGTTTTTCAACAAACTATAAATATGCAAAGTAATTCCTGTGGTATGGGGAGCTCAGCGGGACCACAGTTCCAGAAATGTGCCTGGCCGATAGTAGCATAAGATAAACCAGGTACGGGCCGGGGGTTTGGCTCAGTGGCTTCAGTGTCTGCCTGGCAGGCGTGAGGTTGTGTGTTCAATCCCTAGTGCCACAAAAAAATAAATAGATAGATAGATAGATAGATAGATAGATAGATAGATAAACCAGGTACATTCCAGCTAAGGCGAGGTCAGTGTTCTTAACCCATGTGTGTATCCCTCTGTCTGCCTCAGAATGCTGGGATCAACCAGCCTTGCTGCCTGCTGCTGCGCAGGACCGTTCTTTGATCAGAAGCCCTCATTAAACCACACTTTGTGCCATGCCAGCTCTGCCAGCTTCTCGTTCTTTGGTCTCGTGGCACTTTGGGGCTGCTTCTCATACGCTGAGACCAGATTGTTCCAGAACTTTTTTTTTTTTTTAAGAACAGAAAGCAAAATTTATTCAATGAGAAACTAGAATTATTTTTATAATATTACCTTTCTTAATGCAAAAGATGCCTATCTTGGAGATTATATATCCATACCAGTGGTTTGCTGTAAACTTATTTTTAAATATATTAGTGTTCCTACACACAACCTTTTTTTCTGTATTTAACAGCTTTTCTTTTTATTTACCTTCATGTGTCTAGCTTTCACCTACAAAAGAGTTTCGAGCTGGCAGGCAGATGGGGGTCTTGTTCTCTGTGAAATTGAAAGCAACAGTTTTAAACATTAGTCCAAAGAGTTTGATTACCGTTTCAACACATGGAAGTAGTTACACTGATGCCTAAATTACCATTTGCTGCAAAACACTGTGGAAGGCTGGCGGCGAGGACAGGCAGACACTGTTCATACTCACTGCTGCAGTTCCCTGGTGAATAGATCAAGGAGTCGCTTCCCAAGTCCATGACTGCCTACCACCATTTAGCTCGAGTCACAAGCAAATTTTGCAACTTGCTGTGTGTGCCTGCCAGCTGTACAATCACAAAGAACTGCTGGTGCCCATCCTATTTCCCTGTCTATTTGAACAAGTCTTAAAGATTTGCAGAAAGAGCTGGCTACAGTGTGCACACCTTCCATCTCAGCACTTCAAAATCTGAGGCAGGAGGATCAGGAATTTGAGCCCAACTTGGGCTACAAGATCATATTTCAAGCAAAGAATATATACAGAAGATGGAATTTTATAAAGCTGCCATGTACAAATTAAAAAAAAAACTACAAAAAAATGAGTTAAGGGATTGTTAAGTCTTGTATCTAGATGTCCCCCAAAGCCACAGGCCCTCATAGACAGGGCTTTAGGGAGGTGGCAGGAGCATGGATGTGTGACACTGGGTCATGTGACACTGGATCAGTCTGTTGATTGGTTTAGCACAGTGCAGGATGGGGGTGCAGCCTCACCTGGGTGTGAGTGGTGCCACCCAATAGATTTATAGCCTGAATGGGATAAAAAGTGAAAGAAGGAAATCTCACTGCTTCCTGCCCACCATGCCATCAACTGTCTCTCTCTCTGCCGTGCCCGTCTGTCACAAAGCCAGCCAACTGTGGACTGAGACCTCTACAAACTTGAGCTAAAATAAACCTTTCCTCCTTCTAGCTTGTGGGTGTCAGATATTTTGACCCAGCAAAGTAAAAGTAACACAGAGATAAACATCTAACTCCCAGTCAAATCCATATGCTAATAAATGGTTTCCCAAATGCCCAATGCATTACATTAGCAAGACCAGAAAATTAGAATAAATTGAACAGCTTTGACTGCAAAAGGTCACTTTAAATAATCTTGACTATCACCAGCCTACTTAACCTGTTTAGTTAAAGATCCTTTAAGGAGGTCAACTGCAGAATGGCCGAGTATTTCTATAACAGTGATGAAAATGACAGAGCCAAGTACAGCATTAGAATATCAAAGATTTAACATGAAAGAAAACTTAGAAATCATCTCACTCTAATTTCTTAAATTACACTGAAGAAAATTGAGTGTCAAGAATTGTGAAGGTACAGGAGTATGCTTGGAAAGAAGAAATAATTTCTAAAGTTTTGAAACACGGTAGTATAACTAGGGATGCCAACAATGAAGCGAAAATTCCAAAATAACCAGTAGAGAAGGTTTTAAATGTTGCCAACACAAAAAATGTGATTACTGTTTGAGATTCTAGACACACCCATGACTCTGATCTGATCATTACACATTGTATACATATATCGAGATATCACACGCTGTACCCCTAACATACAATTACTATGTGTCAGTTAAAAATAAAATTATATTTTTTAAAAAGACTTATGAAGAGTCTAAGATGTCTCCCTGTTTATAAGTAGTGTAGCTTCACATATGGTGGCAGAGACCGTGGATCACCGACAAAGGATTTTATTACCCAGGCGACAGCAACAGAAGCTTCACATTGACACTGCTTTCTGTTCAAGTCTCGCTGAGGAGATGAGGGTGTGGATCCAGGTGGATGCTGTGTATTTGGGAGATTCGTATCAAAATTCTCAATCTGCATATGTGTGTGTGTGTGTGTGTGTGCGTGTGTGTGTGTGTGTGTGTGTGTTTGGATACTTGGGAATGAACTCAGGGAGCACTGAGCTACATCCCCAACCTTTTCCATTTTATTTCAAGACAAGAACTCACTAAGTTGCCCAGGTTGGCCTTGAACTTCTGATGCTCCCGCCTCAGCCCCTGAAGTAGCTGAGACATCAGGTGTGTGGCCACCGTGCCCCACAACTTTCAGTCTTATAGAAAGCTGTTAGCAAACAGGTCTAATGTTTTCTAGGAAGAAAAATTACCTTTTCTGGTCAGGAACAAACATGTCACCTGTTTTGGTGGGAAGATATTAGCTTCTAAGGAAGCAGAAAGAGATGTCAAAGCCTCTCATTCAGAAGTATGAGACACATGGAAGATGGTCTCTGTGAACCTTAGTCTTGAAATGTCAACCTCAGTGGATTAAGAAATCCCTAAACTGAGTGTGGTGGTGCAAGCCTGTAATCTCAGCACTAAAATGGCTGAGGCAGGAAGATTTCTGAGAGTTGGAGGCCAACCTGGGCTTCATAGTGAGACTCTGTCTCAAAAATGAAAAAAAAAAAGTAGGAATCACATCATATAGAAATGTATGCTGCATTGATCTAGGCTAGGCTGATCCTACTAAGATCGCCCCTCATTCCTTAGTGTTTTTTGTTTGTATGTTTTGTTTTATGTTGTTTTATACACAGGGTTTGGTTATGCCACTAACTTGCCCAGGTTGGTCTCAAACTTAGCGATCCTCCTTCCTAAGACTCCCAACATGCTGGGATTTCAGGCCTGTGTCACTATGCCCAGCTCATTCCTTAGATTTTCCAATAATTTCTATCAAAATTTGGTTATTTATTCTATTCCACAGTCATTCCACCAAGACTAAAGATAAGGTTAAGAGGGAGGAGAAAGTTCAAACTCACGAGTAGTGCACTCCTCTTCACATCCTCAATGAAGGTGCTCTTTTTCTTTCAAACAACAAAAAGAAAAAATAAGGTTAATAAAACTTCAGTTGATTCCCTATTTTTTCTTTTTGTGAAAACACATCTGCTATTCCAATCCATGCAGTCTCTCTTTATTGAATCTATCATTAGTGTATTACTATAAAATTTAGCATATAATTGTTCCTATTGCATTGGTTTTTCCAGCATGACTCTAGGTCCTGCATTACACAGAGTTTTAAAAATTTATTTAAAAGAGCTGATTGAATGTTATCCTTGCATCACATTTAGCCAAAGAAAGAGAAGTGAAGAGGTCCTGAGTTCAATTCCTAGTACCCCCTACCCCCCCCAAAAAAAAGAAAGAGAAATAAATATTGTCTTCAGGGAAATTAAGTTTTTCTTTGGCTGTACTCTTAATTTTTTTTGTTGTAAAAATACAAGTAAAAATGAAGTCAGTAAAACACAGCATAGAAAACTTCATGCTGTGCAAAAAGAAGTCCAAAAAGAGTTACCATATATCCCTAGAACATTTCCCATAGTGCATGTCTCCTATGTAAACCATATTTACATGTAATTTTAGAATCATATCTAAATATATTTTGCAATTTGTTAAGTAGAAGCATCCTTATTTTTCTCTCACTAGATGATCTGCTCATTTGATTAAGTTGGCAATATCAGCTGAGATCCATAAAATGCAGCCAAAACAACACATAAAAATGTCTGTCTCAAGGGTTGAGACATCTGGGCCACCTTTCATGTAATTTCCTGAGATTCCTGTTCCACTGTTGTCAAAGGCAGACTCTTCCTTCTGTGGCCCCTTTAATGTAAATGTTATCAGGTCTGGTCTTGTGCCCAGGGGTCAGCCACACGTTCAGGTTCTAGAGGAGAAGTCCAGCGTCTGGCTGTTCCGTGTCTCTGTTTGTCTTTGTGAGAACAACACGGACCATTTTTCTGGCCTCCAGAGTCCCTGTTCTGCCATCAGCCGCTTTTTGTCTCTAGGATTTCTCAGCCACCCACCCCAGCAGGCCATGCCGGCTCTGCAGGCCACCCTGGGTATCTGGCGTGGCTGACGGACTCGGACTTCAGTGAATGCCTTCTCCAGGTGCCTCCACCAAGCTCACACAGGACCACCCCGTGAAGCAGAAAGTCACCAGCTACAGCGGTCCAGATTTTTATTTTATTTTTAATTAACTTGCTGCTGGCCTCCATCTCCTGAGTGCTGGAATTATAAGTGTGTGCCACCACAGCTGGCTTAAGAATATATATATATATATATATATATATATATATATTCTTTTTTATTTTTTTATTTTTTGAGACAGGGTCTCACTATATGGCCCAGGCTGGTCTTGAACTCAGTATGCAGTCCAGGCTGACCTCGAATTTATGACAATCCTCCTGCCTCAGGCTCTCGAGTGCTAGAATTACAGACATGTCCTACCACACCCGGTTCACATGTATACTTTTTCGTATATATTTTCTATGGCATTTGACATAATATCAGACAAAAAGGAGTTGCACATTAAATATCTGTTGACAAATGAACATGCTCTCAGTTCTTAGAAGTTCTAACAATTGGTCTACCCTGGATACTGCAGAATTTTCTCAGTATGAAATTGGGTCTCCTCCCTCCTGCTCTAACCAGGCTGTTTTGATTCTTCCTCAAAGCTTACGGCTGTTATTACTGAACCAAAAAAAAAAAAAAAAAAAAAAAAAGCTCTGGGGAAAAAAGAAAAATGAGGTCAAAATTCCTTTCTAGGTTAGCTCTATTTTCAGAATCTGTGTGGTATAATCTATGCTTGTGTCAGAGGGTACTTGCATTTGATTACCCAGGATCAGTCTTTATACATAAATTAAACCAGAGTTTAACATACTTCCTCCAAAATGAATAATGACATAGATAATTGGATGATTATAAAAATGAGGAGGAAGAGAAATAGCAATGATATTTCTAAGACCACAGACTTTGTTATAAATAACTTAATATGTCTATGATTATTGGATGCTGATAAATGTAGGTTATGATTTAATTAGCTGTCCATTTAGGCTACTCACCCCTCATTCCCACAATTCTCTGTGATAATAAGCAGCCAACAGCCTCAGAATGATCTATTGCAAAACTTTTGTATTATAATCCTCATGAATTTCACCTCCAACTGGAATATATGTGTCAAGGTAAAGTAGCAGATAGTATCAGGTTTGGTTTTATGCTTAAAGAAAGAATTAATTAGGCTAAAGAGTTTAATAGTATTTTTTACTATCAATGACTTTTATATTCTTCCTCATTTTCTACTGTAACTGGGAAAGGAGAAACTCAAGCATTCATAAAAGCCCACTTGTATAATCCCAGTACTCGGGAGGCTGAGGCAGGTGGATTGCTGCAAGTTCAAGGCCAGCCTGAAATTCATAGGGAGACCCTGTCTCAAAAAGACAAAAAGAAGAAAAATGTCCACTTGTTAAAAAACATTTTTCTGTCTTGACTTTACTTGTCTTTCACTCTTTCTTTCTTCCTTCCTTCCTTCCTTCCTTCCTTCCTTCCTTCCTTCCTTTCTCTCTCTCTCTCTCTCTCTCTCTCTCTCTCTCTCTCTCTCTTTCATACTAGGAATTGAACCCAGAGAATGCTGAATTATATTCCTCATTTTTTTTAATTTTATTTTGAGACAGGCTCTCCCTAAGTGGCCAAGGCTTGCCTTGAACCTGCGACCCTTCTGCCTCAGCCTCCCAGGTAGCTGAGATTACAGGCGTGCACCACCATAGGAGGTTGGTCCTGCATCTTTCTCTGCGCAGCTTATTTGAAGTTAGCTGCACCATATCCTGTGGAAGCTCTTCGTCACCACCTAAACTGCTACTTAATTTCATTGTGTAAAAGCCATTCGCAGTGTATATTTTGATAACTAACTATATGCCAATCACCTCTCTTAGGTACTGGAAATGCGAAACGAATAGGTGTGGTTAATGGTTCGGAATGAACTTTCCAAGAATTTTGCGTTGCCACACAAGGGGAGGGAAAGTTCTCTGAAGGCGAGGATGCGCTCTGACACATCTTTATGTTCCTCAAGAGCCAAACAGTGTGTTTACAAAGTAGAAACTCGGTTGGCGTTCAAGAATTGATTAAGGAGAAATCTCAGTTAAATTCGGCAGCCAGGCCTGGAAAGGAAGAGCCCTTGCTCCGTGTCCCTTTGTGCTTTCGAGTGAAGAGAGCTGAGTCTGTTCGCTGAGTGCAGGGAAGGAAAGGCCGCTTGGGGACAGCAGCAGGTATGACAGCCGCTGCGGTAACCCGGAGCCAGCAAGTCCCGGAGCTGAGTGCGCGGGGCAGCTCCTCAGCAGTCAGCATAACAGATGGGGAGCTATTATGGGTCAGCACTGATGGATAGAACTGGCTCAAAATAGCACAACACAGTCAGCTCTTTGGGGGCCATGGACATTTATCATTGATGATTAGTCCTTCCATGAGTCCATTTTGAGGCGAACAGTGCTCTTCTCTCGCGTGCTTCCTCTTTTGTGTAGCAGGCACACAGTCCTGCTCATGCAGGAAATGCCCCCTCTCGGTTCCTGAGTATTTAACCTGGGACCTGCACAGTGTGTGAGTCCCATCTTGTAAGCCAAACCCACAGCCCACTTAGCAGTCTGTGCCCAGTTCCGCAATTATTCCTACCAGCGAGTATATTTTGCTTGCATTATTAGATAACACCTACTATGAATTACAGTGTAACACCTGAAGGAATTAATAGATTTTAGTATATTTTAAAGCATTACATTAGTATACTAATTATCAAGGAGCAAAAACCTCAGGAAGAGAGTGCTGAGGGAGCACAGGTGAGTTGTAAGACCCTTGGCAACTGTCCAGGGGGGGAGGCACAACGTGGTAGTATGGAGAAGAATGGGACCGTAAGAACACTAAGAAGAAGAGAACTGTATCACCAGCATGAGATGCCTAACTGTTCTGTCCAGGTTCATCTCTGATTCTAGCATCCCCCTAAGACCAGGTTATACACACCTTAGCACCTCAGCTGTACATTGCAAAGTGTGCTTCATAGAATAAAGTCATTGTCATTATCCAGGGCCTTCTTAGAAAAGCAGAATCGCAAGCCTCACCCAGGCACACTGAATCACAACCTGCACTTCAGAAATTCCCAAGTGTGCCAGGTGTCACAATGCCCGCCCGTAATTCCACCATTCTGGGAGGATGAGGCAGGGAGATCTCAAATTCAAGCCCAGGGTGGGCAAATTGGAAACTTAGCTAGACTCTGTCTCAAAATTTAAAAATCAAAAGGCTGGGGCTATAGCTCAGGACCAAGGCTCTATGTTCAACCTCCAGAACCAAACCAAACAAAACACAAGTGACTTGAAACACTGTAGCAACATAAGAGCTAATACAGAGGACAGCGGGTACACCTCTTTTATACAGTGCTAATCTACTGTGTTTGAAGCCCTGGGTTAGAGTCCCAGAATTTAAAAAAAAAAATCTATCATATGAGTCAGGTATGGTAGTTGAGACAAGAGGACTGCGAGGTCAAGGTCAGCCTGGACTACATAGCAAGACCCTACCTCAAAAGTGGGGTGGTGGTGGTGAAAAAGATCAAAGTATATTAGGTACATAAATAAATCTGCTGAAATGAAACCCATTAATCATAACCAACATATGCCAGGTGTGGTGGCCCATGCCTGTAATCCCAGCACTCAGGAGGCAGAGATAAGAGGATCTCCATGTGTTGGAGACCAATCTCAACTAGTGAGTTCAAGGTCAGCCTGAACCTGGCCCTGTCTCAAGAAAAAAATAATAATCAATATAGACTAAGAAAAAAAGATGTGATCCCTGTTATGGCTTGTGTCTAAATGGGCCCCACAACCTGAAACAGTTAAGGGGGTGAGGTTTTCCAAGGTGGCTGAATGTAGAGTGTGTGGTGCTGGGGTCAGGGGTGTGTGATTATTAAATCAGTCTCCTGATTGATTTGGCATAGTGCTGGCTAGGATTAAGGGTGTGAGTGCTACTCCTACCCTAGGGCAGGTAACCTGCATAAATGTCAGGGACAGAAAGAGGGCTAATGTCCTCTCGCCACCTGTCTGTTGTGAACTATTTCTCCTCTGGGACGCCCGCCTATCCTGCAGCCCTGCCTTGGAGTTGGCCAACTGTGCACTGAAACCATTATAAACCCTGAGCCAAATAAACCTTTCTTCCTTTAACATTGGGTGTTTGGTATTTTCTCTCAGCACAGAAAAAAGGAAGACATCCCCCCAAAATCAATACATGTGTTAATTACCCTCAAAAAAGCAGCAATGTTATAAGCTGACAGTGGATTCAGTACATAGGCCAGAGAAAATAGGATCCCCTGAGCCGCAGCTCAGTGGAGGAGCACATGTTTACTGTGGGTGAAGGGTTTTATCCCCAGCACCCACAAACAAACAGAAACCAGGAGCAAGGGAAGAGGAGGTTAAAAGGAGACCTTGGTTGAGAGCTGCACAGTGAGAAGAGGGCCAGCGCTCCAGCGTGGGGAGCTCTGGCAGCTGAGGTGACAGTTCACACAGAGGAAACCCGCAGGCTGCCTGCGCCCCTGGACATCCAGAGAAGACTTGGCTAAGCCGGCAGAGGGCTGGGGGTTGAAGCCGTGATTAATAATATGTCACATTTAGGGTGTGCGTGCTGTGTGAGCAAACACCTTCCAAACACTTCGCACGTGAATCTTACACAGTGAGTAGATTTCATTCACCAATTTCAGCGATAAGAAAAGGAAGGAAAAGCAGATTAACTAGCTAGCCCAAGGTCACGTGGCTGTTAAAATGCACTAGTGGTGCACACCTGTGATCCCAGAACTTTAGGAGGCTGAGGCAGGAGGATCACAAGTTCTGCCCAGGGTGGGCAGTTTAACCCCTAGTGAGATCGTGCCTCAAAATGAGAAATGAAAGCAGAGTTGGAGATGTAGCTCTGTGCAAAGGCCGTAAGTTCAATTCCAAGCACTTAAAGAAAAGAAGGGGGAGGAGGTGGGAGGAGGGGAAGCAGCAATTGAGCAAGTGCTTCAGGGGCGCACACTCAGCCTGGGGTGACTTCTGTAACCACACTGACTGCCCATGGGCTTACAAACATCACTTACCAAGAAAAATTAACTTCACACAAGGCAGGAAATTGTGTGAGGAGTGGAAAGTAATTTTAATTTTCTGCATGATGGTGCTGTGAATGGCATCTTCATAGTCATAATAGTGTAAATATTAAATGCTGATCGAACTAATATACAGTGATTTGATAACATTGGAGATTGCCACACTTTGGAAATGGAGGATGGGGGCTAAAGCCTGTCTTTCACGGTAGAAAGTTGCAAGGTCTGACGTGAAAAATCAAGAAGTAGCGATCCGGACCAGTTGTGGTAGCACACACCTGCAATCCTAACTCCCAGGGTGGGCTGAGGCAGGAGGATTGCCTTGAGTTCAAAGCAATTTAGGTTACTTAGTGAGTTCAAAGCCAGCCTGGACTACATAGAGAGATGCTGTGTCAAAAACAACAACAACAACAACAACAACAACAACAAAGTAGCAGTACAAATATGTTCATCAGTAATGTAGAGGCAAAAACTCGAGTCAATATCAAGTATTAAAAGCCGGGCGTGGTGGCGCACGCCTTTAATCCCAGTTCAAGGCTGGCTTGGGCTAAAACACAAGCGCAAGGCTGGTCTGAGCTACATAGTGCGACCCTGCCTCAAAAAACCAGGGCTGGGAGCTTGTCTCAGTGGCTTAAGCGCCTGTCCTGGCAGGTGCAAGGTTGTGAGTTCAATCCCCAGTGCGGCAAAAAAAAAAAAAAAAAAAAAAAAAAAAGAAGTATTAAAAATTCTGGCCTCTGTGGAAAGAAAAGCTGAATGAAAGGGCCAGGATGTTCTGCAATCTTAACAAGATTTTAGGGATTGGCTGGATTCTTTGACCTATGTGTGCCACATTAAAATACTATGTGTACACATTGAAAGTATATAGAGAAGCAGAAGTTGTGCCAGCTCCCCATGATGAATGTAATCATTATGTACTGCAAAAGTCATTATGTACTAACAAAAAACTTAAAACTATATAGATACAGGATTAAAATTAAAAGTTTGAAGAAAATAAAGTTACAAATTTTAAAGCAAAGGCAAATCACCTACCTTTTCTTTCAGTTCTTGTCCTTAGAATGTAATGTGCTGGCTCAGCTCCCTGGGAAGCAGGAAAGGGGACAGTTAAGAAAGTAAATGGGCCGGGCATGGTGGTGCATTCCTGTAATCCCAGCACTCAGGAGGCTGAGGCAAGAAGATCACTGCCAGTTTGAGGGCAGCCTGAACTACACAGCAAGGCCATCCGGGGGGAAAAAAAAGAAAACTATCAATAAAATTCTGCATGCCCTGAATTAGAGTGCTAAAGTGAGACATGAGAAGTTTTGTGCTAATTGATGTTGAGAAGAGGTAGGAGTCATGTAATTATTTAACTTCATGTCTTGCTAAGTGTAAGTACTAGAAACTTACACCTAAAACAGTCATCCAAGAGTGCTTGCTGGCAGGTATTTCACAGACAGTGTCATTAACAAAAGAGAATTGATTAAATCAGTTGCCTAAAAGGGTAATTACTTAAAGTCTCTGCTCAAAAGATGGGAGGTGCTGATTTCAATATTTGATTTGTGCCGGGGCATGGTAGTGCATACCTGTAATCCCAGCATTTGGGAGGCTGAGGCAGGAGGATTGCTGTAAGTTCAAGGCCAGCCTGGGCTACAAAGTAAGTTCAAGGCCAGCCTGAACTGCATAGTGAAACACTGTCTCAAAAAGACAAAAGAAAAAAATCTTACCTTTGTGCAGTCTACATTAAATTACAGAGGCATCTTAATGTCAGTAACTTGGCTGGATGTTGCTTTATACTATATCCTCACTTTACGTT
The DNA here is from genome assembly GCA_004363535.1 of Dasyprocta punctata. NCBI lineage: Eukaryota > Metazoa > Chordata > Mammalia > Rodentia > Dasyproctidae > Dasyprocta > Dasyprocta punctata. The sequence goes on from RJWM01008925.1 coordinate 62,406, forward strand.
AGTGCAGTGTTTAAGGAAAATAACTCTGAGTCCCCTTGAGTGGGGTCTGAATGGTGCATCTGCCATTTCTCGCTGGTGTCCTAGAAGAGGTGACATAGCCGATCTGAGCCTCAGCATTCTGATCAGTAAAGTGGAGGTGGTTTAACATCTCTTTCACTGGGCTGCTGTGTCAAATGAGTGAATGTGAGGGACTCCATAAGCATTTGCTGCTGTTAACCGTGGTGTATTTTATTTTCAAAAATAACCCAGTTTTCGTTATTGAACTTTTTTTGCTTTTTGCTTGTTTGTTTTTGCCTTTTTGAGACAGGGTTTTACTATGTAGTGCAGGCTGGCCTTGAACTCACTTTGTAGCTCAGGCTGGCCTCAGATTCATAGTGATCCTCCTGCCTCAGCCTTCTGAGTGCTGGGATAACAGGTATGTGCTACCATACCTGGCTCATTGCACATTTTTAATGCTCAGGTGTGATCAAAATGCTTTCACTGGAAGAAGTCAGATGTGATTTCATCTGTAATCTCAGCACTTGGGAGGCTGAGGCAGGAGGATGGTGAATTCAAGGCTAGCTTGGGCTATATAGCAAGATAAAGCGGACCTGGGCTATCTAGTGAGACCCTGTCTCAGAGGAGAAAAAGGAGGAATTTTCATTTAGAACGGAACTATAGCTGGGCGTGGTGGTGCACACCTTTAAACCCAGCACTCGGGAGGCTGAGGTAGGAGGAGCATTGTGAGTTCAAGGCTGGCTTGGGCTACAACGTGAGCACAAGGCCGGCCTGAGCTACATAGTGCGACCCTAACTCAAAAAACCAGGTCTGGGAGTTTGGCTTAGTGACTTTGAGTTCAATCCCCGGTGTCGCAAAAAAATAAATAAATAAAAAATAAAACAGGATTATAGGCTGGGGATTTAGCTCAGTGGTGTAAGTGCCTCCCTGGCAGGAGTGAGGCTGTGAGTTCAATCCCCAGTACAAAAAAAAAAAAAATTAAAAGAGAGCCATATCATGATATGTAATCTCAAGTAACTTATGAAGCCCTGAAACTACACTTAAAACTCCAAGTCATTCTGTTAACAGGAAAGCTTTAGTTTTGGTACATTCAACAATACTGCCAAAGAGTATAAACACAGTACAGGTGCATCCGACATAAAACACACTCAGAGCCACTACATGGGCCTATAATCCCCGTTACTTGGGAAACTGAGATGAGAAGATGGGAGGCTCAAGGTCGTGCTAAACAGCTGTGAGGGTCAAAGGTCACTGTCAACTGCACAGACTTGGGAGTCTCTGTGGGATTTGCAAAGCACTCCCTGGATGGGTCTGGAGGTGCCACCTTAGGTTCTAGTTCTGTTCCCTGGCCCCTTCCCCTCCAGCACTGTCCCAGTTCCGCTTCCCAGCCACCATGAAGCGAACAGCTTTGCCCCAAGTCCCTCTGCCATGATGTCTCCCTGGAGCCAGGAACTAGCCGATCATAGACTGGATACTCAGAAACCGTGAGCAAAGTCAACCAGCTCCTCCTTTAAATTGCAGGTGTCAGAAATTTTGTCCAGCAGTGGGAAAACTGACCATCACAGCACCTTAGTAAGATACTGTCTCAAGAAAAGAAAGAAGGGACAAGGCAAAAAAGAGAATAGAAGGATAAAATGGAGACAAAACTTTGTAAATAAGAAAGAGAAGAGGGATTGAAGAAAGGAGAGGAATGGGGAAAAAAGAAGCAAGAAATAACAAATACAGGTACACTTCCCTATGATGAATGTTATCATTATCTATATCTAAAATGTACCAATAAAATTAAAAAACAAAAAAAGGAAAAAGTAATTTTTCACCAGTAAGCAAAATTAAAAAAGAAAGAAAGAAAGAAAATTAAAAATTAAAAAGGACTAGGAATGTGACTAAATATGCAGTCCCTGAGTTCAATTCCCCATAACTAGAAAAAAAAAACATCCACATATAAAATGTAACCTAGGAAGACAACTAGCCCGCCTTCCCGGTAAGCAGCACAATGGGTTCCAGGAAGAGAAAAGTTAGCAACTCCCATGAGCCTAGCAGCACGCAGGATAAGAATCATTCTCTCACCTCCCGCCCTGCCCCATAAGCAACCTGCTGGCTCGGAGGACCGGCTAAGTTGATAGCAACTAAGTACATAAAGCATCTAAATACTTGTATTGTTTGGTTGATTTTGTAGGCCTGGGACCAGCAGTCTGAGCATCTCTTGGGAGGATGACAGTATGCAATGTAGCAAATATGGGGGATTTCCTTCTGTCTTGTATTTTAGGCCCAATATTATACTCACTATTTTGCTTTATTCAGTATTCTGTTTTGTTTTTGGTTTGATTTTGCTATACCTGATGGAATGGACAACTACTGTGAAGATAGCAAGATATACTATAGTAGCTATTATTTTCCTAGTATCCTGCTTTGAATTTCTGTACCAATTCTACTGCTTTGTTTTGATTGACTTTGTTCTGTTTTGTTTTGTTGGATTTTACTATCTTTAAAATAAAAAAAAAAAATGTAACCTAAAGTCTGACTGGGAATATAGCTCAGTGGCATAAGTGCCTGCCTGGCAAGCACGAGATCCTGAGTTCAATTCCCAGTACCAAAAAAATAAAAAATAACTAAATAAATAATGTAACCTAAAGTCAAATCTGAGATGCAGGATTTTTGTTGTTGCTTTGTTTTGGAAAGCAATCTCCTTATGTTGCTCTGGAAACTTAATTAAATCAAGGGTTTCAGACTTGAGCAGTACTTTAAATTCATCTGTACCATATAATTTAGGCAGCAAATTGAACTTGTCTCATTAAAACCAGACCCTTTAATTCCAAATATAGGATGCTGAAAATATTGAAAACCCTTTGCAATTCCCGAGCACCCTGGAAGATGGTCCCTGAACAAATCCATGGTGGGGGGCCAGGAGTTTGTCTCAGTGGCTTAAGCACCTGCTTGGCAGGTGCAAGGTTGTGAGTTCAATCCCTGGTGCTGACAAAACAAACAGACAAACAAACAAACAAACAAAACAAAGTCCAAGGCTGGGGGCTACCCAGCCCACGGTCTCTCACTCAGGCAACATCAGTCACTGCCCAGTGCCAGACACTGGGCAGCCTGCCCCGCCCCTCACTGGGGTTGGGCCTTCTGCCCTGCTGGGGTGAAACTGTTTCTACTGAGGCTGCGTTTTCTAGCTCCTTGTTAGGGGATTAAAATGACACTGGCTCGGCTTGCTGTGTGGGGAAGCTCAGCTCAGCTACATTTTTATTAGATTTTGGAGGCTCCAGGGGTTTCTTATAAGCAAGCTGCTTTTAATGGCTTTTTTGGTGTGTACATAAACAAAATCACAAATTGGAAAAATGAGAGAAAATAAAGAACCTAAAATTTCCCTACTTAAAAAAAACAAAGACACTATCCCAAAATTTGAAAAAACATAAAATAAACCAAAAGGGTTGGAGGTGCAGCTCAAAGGCAGATCGTCAGTCCAGCATTCAGGGGCCCTGAGTTCAGTCCCCAGTGTGGGGTGCAGGGGCCGCTGCGTAGCACATTTCCCCAAGGAGCTCATTCACAGCGCTCGTGAGCTATGAATCGAGCATCCTTGGAAGCACAGATTAACTGACTATATAGTCCTAGGGGAATGCGATGGAACAGCTTTACTTGAGTCACCATGGAAGTTAAACAAGGATAGGAATCGATGTGTTTCAAGAGTGCTATTTCAACAGTTTTTTAAAATTTATTTAAAAAATTCATTATCATGGGGGATTCCCTTCTGTCTTGTTTTTGAGGTCCAATATTGTTCCCATTGTTTTGCTTTATTCTGATTAATTTTTTTTTGCTTTATTTCATATTCTGTTTTGATTGGTTTCATTCTGTTTTGTTTTTGGTTTGATTTTACTGTATCTGATGGAATGGTCAACTATTGTGAAGATAACAAGATATACTACAGTAGCTATTGTTTTCCTAGTATCTTGCTTTGAAGTTCTATACCAGTTTTACTGCTTTGTTTCGATTGACTTTGTTCTGTTATGTTTTGTTGGATGTGACTATCTTTAAAATAAAATTTAAAATAAATAAAAATAAGTAAAAATAAAAAATCATTATCAGGCATAATGAGATAAGGAAGAGAAAAAAAATATTACTGATTTAGACTGGGATGGCATTGTTGCTTTAAGCACCGGTCTCTGCTTGCGGTAGAAACTGCAACAGAGAAATTCAGCAATCCCTAAATGTTCAAGCAGTGCATAGAATATGACCTCAAAGCCAATCTCCCGATAGGGGGCGCTCCCGAAACATAATTGCATGCAGCGGAACAATTGCTTGGGGAAAATAATAGCTCAGGCGGAAGTAACTGTGGAAACCATAGATTCATGTGGTTTTTGGATGAGAAAGCCCTAATTCCTTAGACACATTATCAGAATTATCAGGGAAGAGGTAATTGGACCCGCAGACCTCCTTGGTAGAATTCTCTAAGGAACAGGAATTACAGGTATTGCCATCTTGGTTGGACACCAAGGAGTATTAACAGTGTGATTGCTGCCTTGAGGGAATGCCCTCAGTGAAAAGACAAATGACACTTTTAATGCGAAGTTAAATTATAACAAAGGCATTGTGATTGGGCCTCAGTACTGGGGCTGAAGGGAGTTCCCCACAGAACGCGCACACGCCTGCGCACACATACACACACAGAAACCAAAGACGAGAGGGGTCCTGCCTCTCTTCCTATAAAGTGGCATAATGTCATGTATTCCGCACAAACCCTTCTGAATGGTTTCCGCTCTGTAGAAACTATGGAAACGCTGCCTATGTAGTTGCTAAACTACTTGTTCTGCAAACAGTGTCAAAGAAAAAGCCAGTCCACGTTCAGTACAGATGCAACATTTTTCCCTAAGTATCTTTGGTTCACTATCGGTGGAACCTGTAGATACGGGTGGCCACCTGCACACACACAGGTGCGGTAGAAAATCCCCAAAACAAAGTCCGCCATCATGGTGCACGCCTGTAATCTCAGAGCTCAGGAGGCTGAGGCAGGAGGGTTGTGGAGTTCGAGGTCAGCGAAGGCCACACAGAGGAGCCCCTGTCTCAAAACAAACAACCAACCACCACCCACAAAATCAGAGAAGCAGCGCTCAGCTCTTCCTCCAGAGTGTGGGAGTGTGTGAGGGTGGGCAGGGAAAGGGGACTGGAGAGGACAGGGAAGGAAGGCAGGAGGTCTGGAAGTGAAGTTTAAGGTGGAGGAAAGGGCCTGTGCGTGCCGTTCAGTAACAGAGCGCAGGCTTGGTCTGATCAAGGCCCTGGGGGGTCCCCAGCACTGGAAGGAAAGGAGTCGGTGGCAGCAGGCGCGCAGGTGGCCGCAGCGGGAGCACAGGCTCTGCGAGGGGATTGAAAAGGCCAAGCGCCGGGCATGGTGGCGCACGCCTTTAATCCCAGCACTTGGGAGGCTGAGGTGGGAGGAGCGTTGTGAGTTCGCGGCCGGCTTGGGCTACAAAGCTAGCGCAAGGCCGGGCTGAGCTACACAGTGCGACCCTGCCTCAAAAAACACCAGGGCCGGGAGTTTGGCTCAGTGGCTTAAGCGCCTGTCTGGCAGGTACGAGGTTGTGAGTTCGATCCCGGTGCTGCCCAAGCGCAGCGATCTGGGCAGGCGCGAACTTCCTCCTGCGACCCTAGCGGGGCGAAGGAGAGAACTTCAAGCAAACTGGCTGAGGGGAGAAAACTGAACATTCTTTGTCAGAGGGCACATTTCAGGAGAAATTGCTGAAGGAGAGTTGAGACAGTGCTGCGTGCATTCCCGGAGGGCGGTTCCCGCTTGCTTTTCACACGGTCTCCCGACTGTCCTGTCCGGCAGGAACCTCACGGCCGCCCTGCAGAGAAGCTGGGCGCTCTTCTCGCGGGCGGGAAAGCGAGGCGCACCGCCTTCCTCAGGGCTGGCACGGATAAAACCGGGGTGAGCATGGTTCTCTTCAACAGCGAGATCCTTTTCTCCGTACCTGCACGGCGAAAACCAGCTGAGAGCCGGGCTTGATGGCGCACGCCTGATATAGGAGGATCACTGCACATTCAAGGGCGGCCTGGGCTCCACAAGGAGTTCAAGCCCAGCCTGCAATACCTAGCAAGACCCTGACTCGATAAATAAATAAATACATAAATAAATAAATAAAATCGAAGGAGACATACGAAAAGAGCTTTGTTTTTTCTGAAATCTAACAACCTGCAACAACACTTCAGTGAGCATGACGATGACACCTTCTTTCTCAGTTAGTCAGGTCTGTTAGGGGGAAAAAAATCCTAAAGACTGAAGGCTGGAGAGGCTACTCAGAGATACAGTGCTCCCTTGGCTTGCACGCAGCCCTGGGCTCGATTTCGATTTCAGCACTGCCGAGATAAAGACAGAGAGAAAGAGAGACAGAGAGAGACAGCGGTCAGAATATCTTGGGGTTTGCTTTGTTTTCTGTTTTTGAGTCAAGACTTTTTTTTTTTAATCCATTTTATTTCAAAGAGAAAAAAAGAAAAAAAGAAAACAAAATTTCAAAACACATCGGTCAGGGGGCAACAATGGTTACGTACATGTGCATTGTCATCCCCAAATCATTTTCCCGGAGCACAAGACATCTGCGTTCGACTGTCTGAACAATACCAGCACAAATCTCTTTCCAATGAACTCAGACAAATTAGTAGTATAACTATCTTAACTATTTTTATATACATATATATACATATGCTGTTTCAACTTCTCACAGTAGTGAGACAATACGATGTTTGCACATATGTGTCTGATTTATTTCACTTATGAGTATGGTCTCAAATTGCATCCATTTACCTATAAAAGTTTCCAGTTTTTTCTTCTTTATGGCCAAATAGTACTCCATTGTATAAAAATACCACATCTTTTTTTATCCACTCCTCAGTGGATGGGCCTTTAGGTTGTTTCTAAGATTTAGCTATTACAAATTGTGCTGCTATAAACATGGGTGCACATGTATCACTGTGATATGATGTTTTTAATTATTTTGCGAAGATACCTAGAAGGGGACTACCTGGGCGAAGTGGGTTCCTAATTCTAGTTTTTTGAGGAATCTCCATACTGATATCCACAGTGGCTCCATCAACCTACACTCCCACCAATGGTGGAGAAGAGTTTCTTTTTCCCCATAGCCCCCTCCTCCAGCATTTTTTATTGCTTGATTTCTTGATACTAGACGTTCTTTCCAGGGCGAAGTGAAATCTCAGTGTTGTTTTAATTTGCACCTCTTGAATGACCAGTGATGCTGAACGTTTTTTCACATATTTATTTACTGTTGTATTTCTTCATCTGAGAAGTGTGTATTCATCTCAGATGCTCATTTTTAGATTGAGTCTTTAAATCTTGGAGGGCTGATTTTTTTGAGTTCTTTATATGTTCTTTTTTTTTTCTTTATATGTTCTTGATAGTAATCCTTTGCCTGAGGTACAGCTGGCAAACATTTTCTCCCATATTCTCTTTTCATTCTGTGGGTGGTTTCTCTTGCTTTGCAAAAGCTTTTCAATAGAATGAGATACGAGTTGATTCTTTGTGATATTTCCTGTGCAATTGGGATTTTGTTCATAAAGTCTTTGCATACACCAACTTCTTTACCTACTCTATCTTCCAGCAGATTTAATGTTTCTATTTTAATATTAAGATCATTCCAATTTTAGCTTAGTGCATGGTAAAAGATATGGGTCCAGTTTTAATCTTCAGCATTTGTAGAGTCAGTTTTTCCAGCACCATTTACTAAAGAAGATCTTTCTTCCAGTGAATGTGTTTAGCACCTTTGTCAAAGGTAAAGTGACTTAAGTGTGTTTGGAGTTTTTTCTACATCTTTTAATCTGTTCCATTAATCTTCAGGTCTATTTTTTTT
>RJWM01008926.1:0-15271 GCA_004363535.1 Dasyprocta punctata
TTTTTTTTTTTTTTTTTTTTTTTTTTTTTTTTTTTTTTTTTTTTTTTTTTTTTTTTTTTTTTTTTTTTTTTTTTTTTTTTTTTTTTTTTTTTTTTTTTTGCCTTTTTGAAACAGGGTTTCACTGTGCAGTTCGGGCTTGCCTCAAACTCACTTCGTAGACTAGGACTGGCCTCAAACTCACAGCTATCCTCCTGCTTCAGCCTCCTGAGTGCTGAGATTATAGGCAGATGCCACCATGCCCAGCTGCCTTTCAATCTTAAAAAAGATAATACTGAATCAATCCTACCTTCCAGTGAGTCTCCATAGCAGATCAGTATTCTCACCCTCGGTTGTGCATTAAGTCACCTGTGGGTCTGGATCAAGTGTAGATGCTAACTCAGGAGGAGAACGGCGGGCCTGAGAATCTGCATTTCTGCCAGACCCCTAGGTGCTGCTGCAGCTGCCACTAACCCCCGCCTCCCTGGCCTGCACTTCCAATTGTATGTGTAAAAAGAAGATAACACATCCTGCCCCACCAATTTCACACGTGTAGGGACCACCTGAAAACATGCGGGTGAGGGTGACTGGGAAATGAAACAGAACCCTGCATAAGTGTGGGATCCCCATTGCTTACTGAAAATGCTGCCTGAAGTCAGCCCTAACTGAAAGCCCCACTGAGGCTCTGGGAACCGGAGCTGCTATAAGGGATCGAGAAAATAGTTTTCCAAAGAAATAAGTATAAAGAAAGGACAAAGAATTATGCATAGAATGAAAGAAACATACAGGAATCGTACATAATTCAATGTGTGCGTAGGAGAGAGGGGATAGATCTTCCTTACATAGAATTCAAAGTAGCAAATAGGTAAGAAATGATAGGAAAACAATCACAATTTGATCTTATACCATACAACAGTAGAAGTATTATAGGCAAGAAACATCAGTGGATGCTACAACTGTGGATGAAAGCATGAGAAAAAAGATAGTCCAGTAGTCAGAACGTGTCTTCTTGAAAGATTCTATTAATTACTAAAATAGTAACCTTATAGCAGTCAGCCTGGCAGCTGTCTAAGTGTTAACATCAACAGTAGGGAAACAGGAAGCTCCTGAGAGGGGCCACTGAGAACCCGGGTTGTGCTGTCCCTACCAAAAGTGTGGGTGGCTAAATAAGGGAAAGCAGACAGATCCAAAGAGAGCAGCATTCTGCTCACTAACAACCCGCTATTCTTCCAAAGTGCATAGGTCATGAGTCACAGAGTATTGATCCTAGGAATTAACCCACAGTGGAGGGGACTGGGAACACTTGGCAGCTAAATGTAATGCAGGATCCTGGAGCAGAACAGGGACATTTTGGGGACAACAGGCAAAATACTCTAAAGGTCTACAGACTGCTTACCAGTATTATACCATGTTTATTTCCTGCTACTGATGATTATTCCATAGTTATGTAAAATGATAACACCAGGAGAAACAATTCAGTATATGTTCTTTAAAAATTCTAAACAATTTCTTTTAAACTTTAATAATTATTGTACTCCTTTTTATTAGTCAAACACATACATAAGGACTGGAGCTTCACCAGTCACAATGTTACTATATTGTATTACCACACTGACTTGAGCTTAATTCAACCTAAAGTAACAAAATTTCAATCTTTGTTTGATTGTTTTTTGAGACAGTGTCACTACGTAGTCCAGGCTGTCCTCACACTCTTGGTGGATCTTCCTGCCTCAGCATCCTGAGTGATGGAATTACAGACGTGCATCACTACATGTGGTTCTGAACACGCTTCTTAAAGAGAGCTGTTTTCTTTTGAAATACCAAAGATAGCTCACAGATCTCTCTATCATCTCTGATGATTTTTAGGAGAATGAAGTGCCCTCATTTGTAAATCACATAAATGGCATCCAACATAGCATGAGGTCCCCAGATCTGCAAATCACATAAATAGTGTCTAACGTAGTTTTGATAATTTGTTCCCCCTTTTCTCTTTGTAAGGTTAAACCACAACTTGAAGAAAAAACAAATGAGTCTTACCAAGAATTCACAGCTGTAGAGTATAAAAGTCAAGTGGTTGCTGGAGTAAATTACTTCATTAAGGTAAGACTTCACCATCTACATTAGCACTGTCACATTTCTTGTTCCCTAGGGGTTATCTTCGATTAAGATGTCAGCATGACACCATGCTAATAACAGCCTCTCAAATTTGGCAGAGTATCTTATACCAGTCTTCAGAATTTGGAAAGCTTTCTTCTAGTGATTTTTTTTTTGTACCATAAGTTGACTGAAGACCTTGTACTTGACAGGAAGTCACTAATGCTACTGAGTTAAATCACCTTCCCATTACATTGATTCTTAACTTTTCATTTCTAAAAATGACACAGAAAAGGGCTTCATAACAATTCAGGGTAAACATGGCTCTCAAACATGCCCATGTGGATTGCCTTGTTTTTACCTTGAAAGCATGAGAAGTAGTTTCTTCCTTTAGGACTGACTCAGTACCTTTTCTCATTGAGCTATAAAATTGATTTCTAAACTATTTTTTATTTTAAAGAGAATAAAACCAAACAGAGTACAACAGAATAAACCAATCCAAACAAAACACAGTGGGACAGAACGTCAAAACAAGATAATAGGAAATCAACAATGGCTACCGTAATGCCTTTTCTCATCCTCCAAATAGTTGCTCAGTTTACCATCTTTAGGCCTTGAAAGTCAATCAAACAATATAAGCATTAAATTGTTCCTTTACTTCAGTTACTATCATCTCAGTCTGTGTTCCTTCAAATCAGCTTGTTGCTAGGAGGTGGTGGTATGTGGCTTCCTGGTTCTACCACAACTAAAATGTTTTTAAATTATTTTAAACAGAATAAAACCCAACAAAATAAAATAAAACAAAGCCAATCAAAGCAAAACAGTGAAAATGACAAAAGACTTTAAAACAGGAAAATAGGACATCAACAATGGCTACCATAATGCCTCCTGATCTATTCAAACTTGCTGCCCATACCATAGGATATAGTAAAATCAAGTAAAACTTATCAGAATAAAACCAATCAAAACAGAACATTGAATAAAACAATACAATAAAATGGAATAAAACAAGACAGTGAGAGCAGTATTGGGTTTTAAAAACAAGACAGAAGGAAATTCCCCATATTTGCTATATTGCATACTGTTATTCTCTTAATAGATGCTCAGACTACTGGCCTTAGGCTTCGAAAGTCAATCAAACAACACAAGCGTGATGTTATTTGCGTACCTCAGTTGCTATCAACTCAGCCTGTCCTCTGAATTAGTCAGTTGCTTATGATGGAGTTGGGGGTAGGCGTAGTGTTCTTGACTCAGCCCACACACAGGTCTGCTCACAGGAAGTGCAAATTGGCTTGGTTTTCTACTCCTCCCAGACCCAGAATGGGTTCTTCCAACTCATGGGAAGGGCACATTGGCTTCTCTCTCTCCCTGGGCTAGATATTTTCTTATCTATTTATTTATTTTGGTATTCAAGCTTGAATTAATGACCTTTGTACTGACCTATATTCACAACTCTTAGGTTTAATTTTTTATTTTGAGGTAGAGTCTCATGAAATTCCCCAGATTGGACTCACATTTTTTATCCTCCTACCTCAACCTCCCAGAGTGCTGGTGTAAGGCACCACACTATAACTTTTACAACATTTAAATACTCTACAGCTTTAAACTGTACTTAGAGTATCAAAAGCTAAATCTACTTGAGGTGAAAAAAGATATTTAAATTATACATACTTTTAATTTATTTTATTAGTACATATTTGCAATATATTTAAATTATATCAATCAAAACACTTAACAGACAAAAATGATTAAAATTCTTTCCACAGCACATTATTCAAGTCATTTCTTAATTCCATTTAATCTGGACACACAGGAACATAACTTTGGAGTCATTTACTTCAGCAACCTCTTGACTCTTATCTATTCCTCTCCTCCTTATCCCCTTCTTTCTCTTTCTCTCTCCCCCATCGCCCAACTCCTTCCTCCCTTCTTCTCTCCCTCCTTTTCCCCTTTACCCCTGCTACAACTCCAACATTCCAGCTTCTCTGACCCCAGTCCCTGCCTTATTTTCTGATGGCCTGGTTGTGGGCTCCTTTGTTCTGGCCCACTCTCCGTGTTTAAGGTCTTGCTAGTGAGTTGATGTCACTGTGTATCCTGGATACCTGTCAAGAGGCAGCGTGTTACAGTGACTGCAGGCTTTGGTGTCAGAGCCTCCCAGGTTTGAACCTCGGCCACACTTCTCACACTAGTTATGACTGAAAGCAGTGTGGCCAAAGCTTCTCCTCCTCTGAGCTTAATCTCCTAACCTGCACAATGGGATCAAACCCTGAGTCAGGCACGGTTCTAAGATCTGGGCTTGTCCCCTGTCATGTAACGCTCACCAACAATGGCTGAGGTGAGTATAAGCTACCTCTATTGTGTCACTGTTGAGAAAATTGGGACCTGAGAAGGTCAAATAACTAACAAAGATCACATAGAGCACAGTCAGGATTTGGAGGCAGTGCATCGCTGTGCAGCCTGGAATCATGCTTACCAAGGCAGAAGTCTGCTCCATGCACAAGATAAATACAAACACACAAACAAATAAATATATAAGTACACCAAACTCTTTTCCAATTTGGAAGTCATGAAACAGAATCACCAAAAAAAAAAAAAAAAAAAAAAAAAAAAAAAAAAAAAACAGGCTCTCACTTGATTCTGCTCCATGCATCTTTGAAATAAATGCAATTCTGGATAGACATTTGTACCTCAATTATAATTTAAAAAGCACAGTAAATAAACCTAGGACGTATGGTTCTTGCCATGGCATTCACTTCTTCTCTTGCATGTGTAAATAGGACTGTGGGCTGATGGCAGCCGGGCTAAGATTGCTGCCCTCCTTCTGGAATTGCCGTTCCAGAAAGATTAAAGGCAGGAAAGTCTTCACAGAACTGTAGACCTTCCCCTTGGTGCAGATCCAGATGAATAAATCAGCTTTTTCCTTTTCTCTCTTTTCAGGTTCGGGTAGGTGATCATCGTTATATTCACATTAAAGTATTGAGACCTGTTTCTGCACAAGATGAAGATGCTCTGAAGTTTTCCGGTTACCAGACTGGCAAAAGCAAGGAGGATGAACTGACTTACTTTTAGCGGCCCGTTCCAAAGTGCTCTGATTCTCTGCACTGGCCACAGAGAAATGATCCTTGTTAGTAAATGTAACCATCAATAAAGAAACATTCCTTTTCAAATAAATTTCCATATTCATACATGTTTTATTAAATGGAAATGGCCTTCGATTTCTCAGAATCAGAATGATTACTTCAGAGGAGAAACTGCATAGGAATTAATGTTAATTGGGAATCCTAGTCCCCCTCTAGGACCAGCAGGCAGGCAAAGTCTTGGGCCGTCAGTTAATCAACCTTCAATCCCCTGTGATTTCTGAGAACACAAGAGTCCCTCTCTACTCTCATATTTTAAGATTGGATCAGATATTTTCAAAATATATTTTTTATTTTGAAACAATCTTAAACTCAAGGAAAAGTTGCAAAAAAGCTTTCCCTAGATATTAAGAGTTTGCTACCTATAATAAACTCCTGTCACCAACAAATACTAGCACTCCCTACTACAAATATCAGTGTACATTTCCTACAGCCCAGGACTTTCTCATGCTGAAATACGCCCTTCCAAGTCAGGAAATTAACACTGATGCCTGCTAGCACCTAGTGCCTGGATGCCATTCACATTTCCCCAGTCATCCAATAATACCCTGCATCACCAAAGATCCAGTCCAAACCGATTCATTCATTATAATTTCTCTTTTTTAGCATTTTTGTTGACATAATTTACATACCATACAATTAACCTACTTAAATAACACAATCCAATGGTTTTTAGTATATTTACTAATGTGTGCAAACCACTATATCACTGATAAAATATTTTCATGACCTCAAAACGAAATCCCAAACTAACACCTTTCCATTCTCCTCCACTTCACCTCCCCACACACATATAGTGCACCCTCTGTGCCTGGATTTGTCTATTCTAGAACCTTTACATATGCAACATGCAATTTATATATATACACTCATATGATACATGACATTTTGTAGCTTGCATCTTTCACTTAATGCGATGTTTTCAATGTTCATCTGTGTTGCAGCATGGATCCATACTTTACTCATTGTATATTTAATGGAATAGCATCTTAGTTACTTTCTCCTTGCTGGGACAAAAGACCCAATACTCGCAAGTTAAAAGAGGAAAGGTTTATTTCAGCTCCCAGGTTATAGCAGTTTCAGTCCATAGTTGGGTGGCTCCAAGGAAGAGTGACAGGGCCGAGGGGCCTGGAGAAACAGTTCACAGCATGGCAGGCAGGAAGCAGTAGGACTTCCTCCTTCTTTCCAGTTTTATTTTTTTGTTTTTTGGAGTGTGTGTGTGTGTGTGTGTGTATGCGTGCACGCGCACTGGCGATGAAACCCAGGGACTTTTGCATGCAAGGCAAGAACACTGAGCCACATCCCCAGCCCTCTCACATGGACTTCTGACCTACATGCATCCACTGGAAAGGAACCGATGGTGTGGGAGCTCTCTGTCCCTTTCACTGCCCCCGCCTCTTCCTCCTGAGGCCCCAGCCCTGCATCCAGGCCTGACTCTGCTTACATTTCAGCAGTAGGACTCACAAAGCCTCCCTCAGCCCCACGCCTGCATCAACTCCTCTTCCCGGCATGGGCCTCCTCCATCCCTAATGAAGACAAGAAACGCTGAGCTCCATGACCCTCTGAAATGGAGAGAATCTTATTCTGATGATCAGAAGCACCTGGCCACCATTTTGCTTGTCAACTTAGAACCTGAGGGGTAAACATTTAAAAAGGAACCACAGGGAAAAGATTGAGAAGGACAGAGAACATCATAGAAGAAAAAGTTGAAGAATGTGTCTGTTCCTATGATTATTAACAAGAAATTAAATGGAAAAGATGTAGAGAAATGAAAACTCTCATGCAATAGCAGTAGAAAAGTAAAACTCTTATAACCAGTTTGGAAAACAGTTCGGAAATTTCCTTGAAATGTAAACTTACCATGTGACCCAGCCATTCTGGTCTTAGGTATTGACTCAAGAAATAATACTATAAAAGGCTTCCCCAAAGGTTTATAGCAGTATTGTTTTGATATCTACAAATTGAAAACAACACATAGGTAAACGGAGGCATATCTAGTCAATAAAATTCCACTTGAGGATGTATTAAGAATAAAGTATTAGTACAAACAACACCATGGACGAATCTCACAACTGTCAAGCAAAAGTAACTGTACAAAGAAAAAGAACATGTGGATTGAGGCCTTTATGGAAAACAGACGTGATGACAGAAGGTGGATCAGTGGTTGCTTAGGGAGAGAAGTGCGATGCGACCAGGACAACGAGGTCCTGCACATGCCCATCAGTCAATTCAGGACCACGAACCTGTGATTGTGCCCTTACTAGCTGGGATGGCAAGAGTAGGGAATCTGACACTCAGTGTTACAACTGAGTGAAAGTCAACAACAGTGCTCACAGTGAAGTACTCTGATTCCTGGAGATTTTGCTAATATACAAACTTCAGTAGACATACTGCAAGATGAAATAGATTCTTTGGCTGGAGTTGTGCTCCAAAATTGCAGGGTTCTAGATGTCCTGACAACTCATCATGCAGGTACCTGCCTCTTCCTAGAGGAAGAGTGCCGCTACTATGCCAGCAAGTCAGGAAGAGAAATAACAGAAAACTCCCACCAGTTATGAGAACTTCCCAAACACAGGATTCCAGATCTTACTGGAGACTCATAATGTTGAGGGTCTTGGGATTTTCCCCTCCAGGGCCAGGGCTCTGCTAGAAACTAGGGTGGCTATTTTGGTCATTTTTCTTCTATACCTTTGTGTGTTACACATTCTGACTTGATAAATGACTGAGTGATTTAAAGTTATGCACCACCAAATTCTCATAAAGGTTACTTCCCCTTACCAACTTCTTAGTACTAAAGAAACTGGGAAAACTGAGGGTACAGATTCTCCCTCCCAATAAGAACAGGGGGAGGTATAAGGGCAAAGTCATGGATTAGCAAACTTCTAACCCTTTTATAGATGCTCTATAGGAAAAGTTAAAATCAAGCACTCGGTAGACTGAGGCAGGAGGATCGTTGTGAGTTCAAGACCAGCCTGGGCTACATAGTGAGTTCAAGGCCAGCCTGAACAGCATAGTGAGACCCTGTCTCACAAAATAGGGCAAGGGATTTAGCTCAGTGGCCTAGGCACCTGCCTGTTGGGCCTGAGATTGTGAGTTTGATCCCTGGTAGCAAAGGAAAAAGTTAAAATCAATTATTAGCTTCTGATTTTACTGCTGCTTATTGTCATATGGTTCTCCCTGACAGTCTGTGTCTAGCTGCTTTTTCAGAGAGCGAGCTGGGTCAGCATAATTCTGCACAGCAGCCAAGTCTATCTTTTTATGCTTCTTATTTTCTAGCTTGCTTCAAAGACTTTAGGCCCTGGGCAGAGTGTCCAGTTGAGGATACCTTCAGCTTCCTTTGCCTGTGCAAACCCCCTCCTCCTAGAATGTTCCTATTTTATGATAAACAATGCCTTTTAAGTAAAACTCTTTGGAACGAGCCTCCTTGGCAAACATGACTTTATTCATGAAATCAATCATGTATCAGTTTTTTACTCCCTACCCTCACAGTGTATTGAAACTGAACTCCAAGCTGACTCAGGGCTGATGATTGGAAGCAGGTTTCCCATCAGCCCACTAGCACAATACACATCGCTTTGCAGAATCCTCGGTGCCATCTTCCGTCCAGTTGGACTTTGGTTTTGCCGCGGGATTTCCGGCGCGTCCAGCCTGTGAGACACTTTGCTGACCGCTCTGGCCACTGGTGGAGGCCAGCGGATCACAGCAAGGGCTCAGCCTCCCCCTGCAGATCAGACGGGGAACCCTCCAAACCTTCTCTCACAGTTTCCTCAGCAGTCGAGGGGAGGGAGCCCCTGAGCCACAGCAGAGATCTCACCGCACCCTTGGAGGAGTGGGACAATGCTTGAACTGGGTCCTCCAGCCAGGCAGGTCTCCCCGTGGGTTCTTTCCCACATTTAGCTTGCTCACCTAGCTGCCTGTTTGTTACCTGCTTGTTGCCGCCCCCTTGTGGAAGAAGGAGGAAATGATCAACGCTCAACAGCTACATTTGACAAGTGTTCCTGTTCCAGTTCCCCTTTGGGTCAGTGGTGTCAGCTGCTTCTGCTGCTCCAGTTAGAATGGCCCCTGGGATTAGCGGCGGGAACGTGTAAGCCTCTGAGTGTCTGTGCCTGGAAGTGTTGGACTGAGTGTGAGCAAACGGAAGCAACAGATCGTTCGTCCCGCTGAAATGTATCTTCTAACCAGACAGCTACAGATTCTTAATGGGGCCGCTACCAGCCAAGATGCCAAGACCGGCCCACTGTTAGAAAACTCTCAGTCAGGACTGTGGGAATACTTCACAACAAGAGGGACCAGATATACCATGCCAGGATAGAAACTGTTCAAATTATACATATATAGTATGTATATATATGCAAAATACAATGTCTGAGTCCAAGGTATCTGGACTCAACTGGAATCTGGGGGAAAAAATGGTCCAATCAGATCAGTCTCGAAGGGAAAATTAAAACGTTAAAGAAAAATCTGCCCAGGATGTCTGCCAAGGACCAAGTGAGCATATCTGGCAGTCCCAAGAGCAGAACATTTCTCCCTTTTATGGAAACTCCTGTCTTTGCTGCCTTTGTAACTGGTGATCTTGTAACACAGCTTCAGATATAATGGAACACTCCTTCCTTTGCTGTATCAATGGATAACAACATGACTTAATATAAACTCCCTTAGCAACCTACAACGTCTCTGACCCTCCAATTGTATCCACCTCTTTAAAAAAAAGAAAAAAAAAACATGAAGTCCTACTGGGCAGGGCCTCGACTCTTTAGGAAAGAGAGGAAACACCTGAAAAGCCAGCTGACCCAATGGCTAGATTATCATTGAGACACAAGCCCGAAAGTCTTGGCCCAAACTCTGCATGCTGAGACTAAAGGCACAAAACAGAAGTTGTCATTTCATTACAAAGTGAACAAGGGAATAAGATGGAGTCCTAATTTTCCTCCCAGCCTTGGGAGCCCCAAGGCCAGCTCTTGCTTAATGTCACCAGCCTGGCACTACCTGCAGATACCTGAAGGGTGGAGCAACTGAGAAAAATGGCCAAAGCTGTGCTGGGGATTTAGCTCAGGGGCACAAGTGCATGCCTGGCAAGCACAAGGTCGTGACTTCGAACCCTGGCCAAAAAAAAATGGCCAAAGTCCTGTCAAGCCTAAGGAAATTTTACAGGAGAAATCAAATCACTCTTTTTAACTAATTGATAAAATGTGCTGTCCTGGTGGTGCCACACTCCGGGGTGTGCTCCGCCTAGCCTCCTGGGATCCAGAGACTCTGCCCTCCATCCAATAAGGCTTGGAAGGTCCAGCACCACACTCCAGGAGTGAGCCCTCACTAGATGCACAGAGGTACTGAGCCCAGCCTAGCCCAGAGCCCCAGAGCCACTCATCAGGGAGTGGCCAGTGTAGCTGCAGGGCCTTGGAGAATTTGAGCTCTGCACATTAGAACACAAAGCTCAAGCTCCATTGTTCAGGGGCATGGCCACATGGCAGGTCCTGGAGGTTGGGAACTCTGCCCAGCCAGGAGCAAGGCCCCAGCACAATATGCTACCAGGGGGAACACCCAGGCTTCTTGCCCTGTGCTCCGGAGGCTCTGAACTCCTTGCAGCCAGATGCAAGGTCCTGGTGGTACCACACTCCGGGGTGCACTCCGCCTAGCTGCCTGGGTCCCAGAGATTCTGGACTCCACCCAGCCAGGCATGAGGCCCCAGAGCTACACCCCAGGGTTGGGTCTCTGCTAGCCACCTGTGTTGTAGAGGTTCTGAACACTACACAGTCAAGTTTCAGGACCCAGCAACAAGCTCAAAGGGTGTAACACTGCCAGCTGCAGGGAAGATACAAACTTTGTCCAGCCCAGCATTCCAGAGCAACCCAACAAAGTACATCAGAGGAATACATGGCCAGCCTCACAGACCACAGAACACAAGAATCCAGTGCCATAGTCTGGGTGTGTGCTCTGGCTGGCCTCGGGGATATTGGAGGATTGAAGTTCTACCCAACACAGTGTTTCAGTGCAATCCATTGGGAGGCTGCTTAGCCAGTCACACAGGTCTCAGAAGAAAATGACAAAATGAAAGAGCAAGAGACAGTCTCGGTCCCCCAGCCCACTGAGAAAAAACCCAATAGACACTGAAATGGAAGACACTAGGAATCATACAACTGAACTTTTTGAAATGATAGCAACTGAAGTAAAGAAACAACTCCAAGAAGTCATAGAGGAAATCAGAACAGAAATAATCTCTCAGCTAAAAAATGAACTGACAAACATTATGAAAGAAATGCTGTGTGTATCTAAAGAAAATCAAGATAAAAAATAGAAGAACATAAGAAAATGATGGAAACTTTGAATGAACAAAATATGACACAAATAGAATGCATGAAACAGTTTCAAAGGGAAATTCAGAAAATTGAAAATTCCAGGGAAAGTTGGCAAAACCACTTGAATGAAGTTGAAGATAGAGTCCCAGACCTTAAAGACAGCATGGAAGCTTACAATCATGAAAGAAAAGATCTCTTAAAAATAATAAGGAACCAGGAAACGACAATTCAACATCTGCAAGATGATGCCAAGAGAAACAACATAAGATTAATAGGCATCAATGAAAAAATTGGACTCAATACTATTGACTTGAGAAGACTATTTGCAGAATAAAGAGGAGAAAATTTTCCAAACATGGGAAGAGAATCTGATATGCAGGTAAGTGAACAGAATCCCAATTAACCATAACCAAAATAAATCTTCACCCAGACATATAATAATTAGGGTATCAGAAATACAGCACAAGAACAAAATACCTGTCAAAGCTGTCAAAGAAAAGAAACAGATCACCTATGAAGGAAAGTCTATTAGAAGCATGGCAGACATCTCAACACAAACCTTCAAGTCAAGAAGAGCTTGGAGTAAAGTATTTTAAATCCTGAAAGAAAACGACTTTCAACCCAGATTGATGTATCCTGCAAAACTATCTTTAAACATTGCTGGAGAAATAAGATACTTTCATGACAAAGAACAACTGAAGAAATTTATGGCCACCAAACCAACACTACAAAGAGTACTGAAAGACACTCTAGAAAGAGACAAAGATAACTTAAGAACAACAACAAAAGGAAACTACTAAGAGGGCAAACAATTAAACAGAAAATGTAGAAAACCAACAACACAAAGATACCATGACAGGGATGAGTCAGTACATATCAGTTATATCAATCAATGTAAATGCTCTCAACTCACCAATAAAAAGAAACGGACTGGCAGAGTGGGTTAAGAAACAAAATCCAACAATGTGCTGAGCATAAGAAACACATTTAGCTCAAAAGGAAACACACAGACTAAAAATCAAAGGATGGAAAACAATACACCATGCAACAGGAACCCAGAAAAAAGCAGGGGTAGCTATTGTGCTTGCAGACAATGTAAACTTCAAACTTAGAATGATCAAAAGAGATAAAGAAGGTCAATGTAGTGTTAGGGGAAAACTTCAAGAGGAAGAGATTACAATCATAAATATATATGCACCGAATATGGAAGCACCCAACTGTGTAAGACAAATCTTAATAGACATGAAAAACCAAATAAACAATAATGCAGTTATAACAGGGGGCCTTAACACCCCACTGATACAGAGAGACGTATCAACCAAACAAAAAACCAGCAAAGAAATAACAGAACTGAATCTAACTAATGAACAAATGGACCTAGTAGATGTGTACCGAATGTTTCACCCATCAGCATGAGAATACACATTCTTCTCAGCTGCATATGGGTCATTCTCTAAAAAGATCATATACTAGTCCACAAAACATGCTTAAGTATATGCAAAGCAATTAAGATAATTCCACGCGTATATTTTCTGACCATTGCACAATAAAATTGGAAATTAATGACAAAAACCCACAAGAACCATATAAACACATGGAAATTAAATAATACTCTCCTAAACTATCAATGGGTCACAGAAGAAATTAAACAAAAAATTAAACAACATCTACAATTGAACGAAAATGCAAATACAAATTACCAGAACCTGTGGGACACAATAAAAGCAGTCCTCAGAGGGAAATTTATAGCACTAAATCCCACATCAGAAAAATGGAAAGAACACACATAAACAACCTAATGATGCACCTCAAACTTCTAGAAAAAGAAGAGCAAGTCAAGTCCAAAACCCAAAGAAGGGAGGAAATTACCAAGATCAGAGCAGAAATTAGTACAATTGAAACTAAGAAAACAATACAAAGAATCAATGAATCAAAGAGTTGGTTCTTTGAAAGAATGAATAAAATTGACAAACCCCTAGCCAACCTTATCAAAAAGAAGAAAGAAGAAACTCAGATTCATGCAATAAGAGATGAAAAGGCTGAAATCACTACAGACCCAGTGGAAATACAGAAGATCATCAACACCTACTTAAAAAACCTTTACTCACATAGATTCGATAACACAGAAGAAATGGACAGATTCCTTAAAACCTATGAATTACCAAAACTGAATCAAGAAGATGTAAAACTACTGAATAGCCCGATTTCAGCTAATGAAATTGAGAATGTAATTAGAACCTTACCAACAAAGAAAAGCCCACACCCTGATGGATTCACTGCTGAATTCCATAAGAAATTTAGGGAAGACTTAATGCCAACACTCCTCAAACTCTTCAGTGAAATCAAAAGGGAAGCAAGTCTCCCTAACTCGTTCCTGGAAACAAGTATTACCCTAATACCAAAACCAGAGAAAGACCCAACCAGAAAAGAGAACTACAGGTCAATCTCCCTAATGAACATAGATGCAAAAATCCTCAATAAAATACTAGCAAATAGAATACAGCAAGTCATCAGAAAGATTATACAACATGATCAAGTGGGTTTCATTCCAGGATTGCAGGGATGGTTCAATATATGCAAATCAATGAATGTAATACACCATATCAACAGGGCCAAGGACAAGAATCACATGATCATCTCAATAGATACAGAAAAAACTTTTGACAAAATCCAACACCCATTCATGATAAAAACCCAACAAAAAATCAGAATAGGTG
Organism: Dasyprocta punctata; assembly: GCA_004363535.1. Classification (NCBI taxonomy): domain Eukaryota; kingdom Metazoa; phylum Chordata; class Mammalia; order Rodentia; family Dasyproctidae; genus Dasyprocta; species Dasyprocta punctata. Next base: position 14,221 of record RJWM01008926.1, read on the forward strand.
GTCTCTACCTCAACCTGATAAAAGCCATATATCATAAACCAACAACCAACATCTTACAAATGGAGAAAAATTAGAAACTTTCAACCTAAAATCACGAACAAGACAAGAATGTCCATTATTGCCACTTCAATTTAATATAGTTCTGGAAATATTAGCCAGAGCAATTAGACAAGAGAAAGAAATAAAGGGAATAAGGATAGGAAAGGCAGAAGTAAAATTATCATTATTCACAAAAGATATAATACTCTACACAGAAGACCCCCAAAAATCCATTGAAAGACTTTGAAATGTAATAACCAAATTCAGTAATGTTGATGGATACAAGGTTATCACTCAAAATTCAATAGCATTCTTGTACACAGACAACAAACACACTGAGAGAAAAATAAGGGAAACCACACCCTTCACTATAGCATCCAAAAAAATTGAAATACTTAGGAATCAATCTAACAAAGGAAGTAAAAGATCTATACAGTGAAAATTACATTACTCTGAAAGAGGAAATCAAAGAGGGTTTTAGAAAATGGAAAGATATTTCCTGTTCATGGGTAGGAAGAACAAATATCATAAAAATGGCCATTCTCCCAAAATTGTTACACAGATTTAATGCAATCCCAATCAAAATACCACTTGCCTACCTCACAGAGCTAGAGAAAGCATTCCTGAAATTCATCTGGAACCAGAAAAGACCTAGAATAGCAAAGGCAATTCTGGGCAACAAAGGTAAGGCAGGAGGCATCACAATCCTTGACTTGAAACTATACTGCAAAGCTACTGTCTTAAAATCAGCATGGTAGTGGAATCAAAACAGACCTGAAGATCAATGGAATAGATTAGAAGATACAGCCACAACTACAAACACACGCAGCCACTTCATCTTTGACAAAGGGGCCAAACATGTACATTGGAAGAGAGACAGCCTCTTTAACAAATGGTGCTGGAAAAACTGACTTTCTATATGCCATAAACTAAAACTAGATCCATGTCTATCACCATGCACTAAAACAAAGTCAAAATGGATCAAAGATCTGAATATTAAAACAGAGACACT
>RJWM01008926.1:15371-70382 GCA_004363535.1 Dasyprocta punctata
TTTTTTTTTTTTTTTTTTTTTTTTTTTTTTTTTTTTTTTTTTTTTTTTGTGGTACCGGGGATTGAACTCACAGCCTTGCGCCTGCCAGGGCAGGCGCTTAAGCCACTGAGCCAAACTCCCGGCCCTTGGGATCTCATCTTACTAAAAAGTTTTTGCATGTCAAAGGAAATCTCCAACAGAGTGAAAAGAAAACCCACGAACTGGGAAAATATCTCAGCCAATTGTCCATCAGACAAAGGACTTCTATCTAAAACATATAAAGAATTTTTAAAAATCAGGCCCCTAAAACTCAAGGACTCAATCCAAAATGGACATCTGAAATGAATACACAACTTCTCAGAGGAAGAAATACAAATGGCAAATAAATATATGAAAAAATATTCAATATCAACGGTCAATCGAGAAATGCAAATTAAAGCAACACTGAGATTCCATCTCACTCCAGAAAGAATGGCCAAGATTTAAAAAAATCAACCAATAACAAATGCTGGAGGGGCTGTGGGGAAAAAGGAGCTCTTCTCCACTGTTGGTGGGAGTGTAGGCTGTTGCAACCACTGTGGAAGTCAGTGTGGAGATTCCTCAAGAAGCTAGAATTAGAGATCCCATTTGAACCAGCTATCCCATTTCTGGGCATTTTCCCAGAAGAACTGAAAACATCATACCACAGTGATATTTGTGTACCCGTGTGTCTTAGTTACTTTTCACTCGTTGCCAAGAAGAAATACCTGACACCCAAAATTAGGGAAGGAAAGGTTTATTCTTACAGTTTCTCGGGAGATTCAGTCTATACTTAAGTTGGCTCCAAGATAGTGTGGCATGGCGGGCCTGCCATTCATGGCAACTGTAAGCAGCAAAGCGCGCTGGCAAGAGAGTGAGCGGAAGACCTGCCTTCCCTTACACTGTATGTCGGCTCCACCCCTGGGCGGGTATAGCAAACCGAACACAAGCAAGCACCGGACTTAGCCCCATCAAAAGTATGTGAGGACTTGGGGGTACATAGCATATCACCCGATACACCATGTTTATAGCAACCCAATTTGTAAGAGCCAAATCTTGGAAACAACCCAAGTGCCCATCAATCCAGGAATGGATAAAAAAGATGTGGTATTTTTATACAATGAAGTACTACTCAACTATCAAGAAAGATTGCATTGAAACTTTTATAAGTAAATGGACACGACTTGAGACCATACTCATAAGTGAGATCAATCAGACTCACATGTATAAATACCATATTGTCTCCCTAGTGTAAGACACTGAAACAGTATATATGATCCAAAATCTACAATAAATACTGTGTAAGAGTAAGAAACTGCTCAAAGAGCAAAAGTAATTGGGAAAGGGGAAAGGAGGAAAGAAGGACGGGAAAAGGAAAAAGACATAAATCTGTATATATGCATGTGTAAGATAGCTAAAATGACTATACTGCTGAATGTATTAGTTATTGAGAAAGAACGGTTAATAGTCATATGAATAGATCAATTTTGCATGTCTATATCTGTTAATCTAAACAATCATGTTGAAGGTAACAATATGCAATATTGCAACCATTGTCAAGTTCCTCTCATCTAGTTTTGTAAATCTGTAATGTTACTGTTTTGGATTTGCTGTTGTCATTTGTTTGTCTCTTTTGCTTTTGGTCTTTCTGTTCTGTGTCTTTTTCTCTTAAATAAAAAGAAAAGATAAAATATGCTATTGGTTTGCAGTTTGAACTGATATGTGCAAAGCATTTCTCATACACTAGAAAGTTTTGAATTTACATGGTTAACTTGCAATTTTCTCTAATCTGTTGTTTGGAAATAAAACACTGACTCAAGGTTACTCAGAGATCTGTTGGCAGTCACTCAAGTTTAACTACCTGAGAATAAAAGGGGCACTTTAAAATTCAAGCAACAATCAAGTAAATTGTCAAAGGTAATAGTAAATGGGAGAAAACATATGTCAAGAAGGCTATAAATGTAAGAGATATACTTTGGATATGAGAAGATTCTGTGTGATGAAATTCTTGTTCCATTAAAGATATAACAGAGAGATAACATCAAGACTAGAAAGTGTATATACATCAAGGAAAGCTATGGAAGTAGTTTACTGAAAGAAAATTACATGTATGGTTTCATGGTTTGTGTCTGAATGTCTCCCGAAACCTCATACAGGCACGAGGGCAAGCTTCTAGAACTTGTGAATGATTCATGGCCAATGCTGAGATTATGGGTGTAAGTGCTACACCCACCTTAGGTAGGTGTGGCCTGCATACAATGTAAGGGACAGAAAGAGTCTTCTCTCCATGCTCCCCTCTTGTTACTCTTGTTGTTTTTGCTGTTTTCCAATTCCAGGAACTGTTGCCCTCTGCCATGAGCCACCCTGCACTGGAGGCAGCTAATTATGAAATGAAACCTCCACAAATTGTGACCTAAATAAACCTTTCCTTCCTTGATTTTGGTCCTCAGGTATTTCATCTCAGCAATGATAGAAATGTAACCAGGACAGATGATAACTTGTTAACTTGATAGACCTCAAGGTGTTTATTCTAAAACTCCCATAAGGGGAATAGTCAAATCAATAAGAGATTACCAGTTGAATTATAACTTTGAAAAGATTTTATGATGTGTATGCTGAATGTTACTATACTCAATACTTTTTTTTAAGATAATAAAATCCAATAAAACATAACAGAACAAAATCAACCAAAACAAAGTAGTAGAACTGGTACAGAACTTCAAAGCAAGATACTAGGAAAACAATAGCTACTATAGTATATCTTGTTATTTTCAGAATAGTTGACCATTCCAACATGTATAGTAAAATTAAACCAAAAACAAAACACAATAAAACCAATAAAAACAGAATATAAAATAAAGCAAAAAAATAATCAGAATAAAGCAAAACAATGAGAACAATATTGGGCCTCAAAGACAAGACAAAAAAGAATCCCCCATATTTGCTACATTGCCTATTGTCATCTTCCAAAGACATGCTCAGGCTGCCAGCCCCAGGCCTTCAAAATCAATGAAACAATACTATCATTTAGTTGCTTTATGTATCTTAGTTGCCATCAATTTAGCCAGACTTCTGAATAAGCATGTTGCTTATGGCAGCGGGGAGGGCGGGGAGCGTTGTCCTTGATTCTTAGCCCACGCACTGGTAGGCATACAGAAGGCACATGTTTCTCTTCCTGGAGTCCACGCTGGTCACACAGTCCCCCAGAAGGCAGACTAGTTGTCTTCTCATTGGAGCCACTCTGACCCATCTTCTCGAGAGGCCCATCTCTTTCTCTTCCTGGAGTCTGCGCCAGTCGCGCACAGTCCCCTGAAAGGCAGACTAGCTGTCTTCTGGTTGGAGCCGCTCTGACTCAATACTAAGGTACACATTTAAATGTGTTGCAAAAATGATGTAATAATTGTCATGCTGAAATACGTGTATGGCCTTTGATCTCAAATTTCCTTTCTAAAACTCTATAGCCTAAATACCCATAGACTAAAACCATGAAGTTGCAAAAAACACGTTTCCTGATGTATAAACAAAAGACTCATCACACCATAAATCATGCCCCTTTGATGATTGAACTGAACCCCACAGTAAATCCTGTTACCCTGAGACAGTACCCAGCATCTCAAAAAGCTCAACAGGACATTGCCTAAGACAATTTGGGATCCTAACAGACTGTTGGTCACCCTAGAATACTCCATTACTGCCAGGCAAAAAAGGCCTAATGGGGACTATCGGCTGACCCAAGACATCCACGCTCTCAGTGCGGTCACTATAACATTACCTACAACATTCCCAAGCCTGTGCACCCTCCCCAGCCTGCTCTGCTTAACAAGCACTGTCTCATCTGCTCGGATTTGAAAGATGCTTTCCTCTGCCTAGGAATGGCCCCTGCCAGCCGCCTTCTCTTTCTGTTTCAATGGGAGGACCCTGACACAAGATAAAAGGGGCTCCGACTCCTAGGTCCAGAAAGAAAGGAAGTTGTGTGCTCTATCCCACAGCCTGACTGCGAAAAGGAACTCAGAGAGTTTTTGGTGGCAGCAAGTTGCTGCCCAATGTGGCTACCTGGATATGCTGAAAAACCCAGGCTGCTTCATAACATATTGAAAAACTCATGACTGAAAGGGATGTAAAGAGTTGGACTTTGAAAGAAACTGAGGCATTCAAATAAATCAAAGTGCTCTGGCCTCAGCTCCAGCTTTAGGGATTCAGGATGTGACTCACCCCTTCAACCTCTTGGTGGATGAAAGGCAGCATGTTGCCTCAGGGCTCCTGTCCCAAACACTGGGACCATGAGAGAGACCGGTCGCCTGCTTGTCCAAGACACTAGACTCAGTATCTAAAGGTTGGCCTCCCTGTTTGTAGGCATTTGCAGCAACCACACTCCTGATAAAGGAGGCAAGCAAATTGGCTGTGGGATAAAACCTAACTGCCCAGATGCCACGTGCTGTCTTTGAGACCCTCAACAGTCCAAGACATTGATGGCTTTCAAACAGTTGCATCACCCCATAGCAAGGTCTGCTTGTTGGGAATCCCGGACTCACCTTTCACCTAGTAAAGACTTTAAATCAGGCAACCTATTTGCCAACGGGAACTTGGACAGCAGAACCATGATTGTCTTGAATTGACAGATGATGAACTCTGCTTCTAGCCAGCCTGGGCTCCAAACAGAGACCTTAACAGACGCTGAGTACACCCTGTTCACAGATGGAAGTGGCCCTGTTAAAGTGGACAGTGGAAGGCCAACTGTGATGTCTTTAACACTGGAGAGGTGCTCCTAGCTGGATCTCTTCCTCAAAATTGGCCAGCTCAATGGGTCAAGCTCTGGGCGACCATACAGGCACTCAATTGGGCAAGGACAATATTTACACAGAGTCACCGTATACCTTCACTACAGTTCCTGTCCACAGGGTGCTATACAAGGAGTGTGGATTCCTGACAGCTGAAAGAAACAAATTAAAAAACAAAGGTAAAATCTCTCAAGATCTGACTGCAATTTAGAAACCTAAAAAGCTGGCTGTTACCCGCTGCAAAGGACACCAGAAAGTAAAAGACACTGTTACTCTTGGCCATCATGAAGTGGATGAGGCCACAAAATTGGCTGCAGAGGCCTCAACCTGAAAGGACAATCATTTGGTTGAAAACTTGCAAGTACTACATGAAATCCCACCAAAGACTGTTGTTAGCTTGAACAAAGGCCCTCTCCATTATGCTGAAGAGAAAATAAAATGGGCAAGACAGGAGGAGGCTAATGTGACTCCAAATGGCATCTGGACTTGTCAGATGATCAAATGAACATTCCAAATGAACCTAACCTGCATAGAGCACCACCATGACATTACCCATGGAGAAAAAGCTGCTATGCCCCAACTATTGCATCAATACTATTACATTCCAAAACTGACAGCAATTTGTGCAACTGTTAGGAAAAGATATCAAATCTATGCAAAGACTGAGGCCTCAGCAGGCCCTAGACCACCACCTAGAATTCAGTTCAAGGGGCTGTCCTCTTTTGAAGATCTCCAAATAGACTTCACTGAAATTAAGCCATGCCAGGGCTATAAGTATTAGCTGGTCCTTCTTTGCACTTATTCTGGCTGGACAGAAGCATTCCCCACTAAGACCAAAAAAGCCTCAAAATAAAAAAGGCAGAGACCCAGCCCTGGATTCATCACTACAGGATTCAGCATGCTTATCCTGACAATCGCTGGAAAGCCTGCCCTGCTGAGACAAATCCTCTAAAGATTACCTTGAAGAAACAACACAGTCAAAGCCTTGCCCTGCCACTCTAGAAGCTGCCAAGTCCATGCACGGCTGAAAACGGAAGAGACAGTGTGTACTGGAGGACCTGTACTGATAGACAAATGTCCTGTTACCAATTTTGGGTTTTAATTCCCCTTCTCTCATTAATTTTCATGCTTGCTGTAGGACTCTGGGTGATATCCCCTTAGAACTGGAAGGTTCCTCACACAATTGCCTTTACTTCCTTCTATATTTGTGTGACTGTTATACTATGCACCTTTATCTACTCTGTTGAGTTATAAGTTCTTTATACTATTACTCTGCCTGGTTTCTGCTTCCATATTTCCTATTAAACTCAGTGTCTGCTTTTCTCTGAACTGGAGCTGCAGCAGACTGGACACTCCATAGAAAGGTTGCTTTTGTTCTCAGCTCTATAAATATATTCTTGGGTTACTAACTTTTAGCTGCCTACACCTAAAGTAAAGATGGCCCTCCTATGGATAATAGGACTAAACCTCTTAGGAGTATATGGAAACTCAGGGCATTAGGAATTCCAAATCCAGGTTTATGGTAAGAATCTCATTCTAGTTCTTAATCCAACTAAATGTGATCCCCCTCAGTCTAAAGTGGACCTTTATTTTGATACATGCCCAGTTCAAGTTGAGGCCCCAAATTGGGAAAACCAACACTATGCCTCAAGATGTGGAGGTTTAGACTGAGAACATGAATACCATTACAGTAATATGTATGTCTGCCCAGAGTGGCATCAAACTGAAAAGCACTGCAAGCCCCCTTTCTCTTCCCTATTCTCCCCAAAGTGGGATTATGCCATAGATGGTGCTGGGTGTGAAGATGGCCTCTTGACTCAGCTGTCCTCCAGTCCAAGCTGCTGGAACAGAACACGCATGTTATCCAAGTCCTCATCAAGGCTGGTCCTTAGGTCACTGGATAAGTGTCCAAGTGGATGGATGGGGAGTAGACTCATGGCTTGTTCCAAAAATCATGAAGTCCTATATACACCCAGCACCCTGTCATGCTTTAAGATTCCTTCTCCAAGAGCACCAGGGTTCCCATTGTAAATTCTACAGGGCCTCCAAATTCTGATCGCCCGTGTTTGGTCAATGACATCCTTCGAGTCCTTCAGGCTGTAAACCCAGATTGAGGCAAAGTCTGTTGGCTCTGTATTCCTCTCTCAATCCTTTCCTACCAAGCTCTAGGTCTCACTCAAGATAATTCTGAACTAAATTCACTGATGCTCATGATCCAAATCCTACCATAATATGGAAAAACCTTCCTGCTTCCTAGGTTCCATTCAAGGTCAAAATCTCTCTACTGATTGTATTCATGTGCTGAGTGTCACCTCTGGTTCCCTGGTGGCCCCCTTTGGACTTTCTTTTTTGGTTCGGATGGGGTTCATCCAGGGTTAATAGTGCCAAAAGGAGTCTTTGTGCATTTTCTCATCCCTGACCTGTGTGTTTATCCAGGGGAATGAAGTCCAGCACACACCAACTGATCATGTCAGAAATATGACCCTGTGATAGTGACCTCACTGGCTGGGAGGACAATAATAGGAAATTTGGCACTCAGGGCTACAGCGATGGGTGTAAGTCAACAACAGTACTCACAGTGAAGTATTCACAGAGAGTTTACTAATACACAAACTTTCAATAGTCACACTGCAAGACAAATAGGTTCTTTGGATAATGTTGTGTTCCAAAATCACAAAGCCCTAGATCTCCTGACAACTCAGCATGGAGGCACCTGCCTCTTTGCTAGAGGAAAAGTGCTGCTACTCTGCCAACAAGTCAGGTATGATGAGAGAAAACTCCAGCCAGTTATGGGAACCTCTCAAACATAGGGATTCCAATCTTATGGGAGGCTCTTCATGATGGACGTCTTGAGATTTTCTCCCCTCCTGGACCAGGGCTGTGCTGGGACCTGTGGTGGCTCTTTTGGAAAATCTTCTTCTAGGCTCTTGTGTGATTCACATCCAGACATGCTTCCTGACTGAATGATTTAAAGCTGTGCACCACCAAGTCCTTTGAAAGGTTACTTCCTCTTAACAACTTCTTAGTATGGAAGAAAGTGGGAAAACTGAGGAAGAGGATTCTCCCTCCCAATAAGTACAGGGGGGAAATGTAATGCCAAATTGATGGATCAGCACTTCGGGAGCCTGAGGCAGGAGGATCACGAATTCCAGCCCACCGTGTGCAAGTTGGTGACTTAAGGAGTGCTTGACTCAAAAAAAAAAAAAAAGAAAAAGAAAGAAAAAGAAAAAACAAAGAGCTGGGAATGTAGGTTAGTGTTAAAGCCCTGGGTTCAATCCCTAGTACCATGCAATACATAAATACATAAAATGACCCTTGAGACCAACTACTCTGGGTCCTTGCTTTAGTGATAATGGACATTAAAGGCAATAATTTGAACTGATAGGTAAAAGCTTTAATTGGAAAATAAAGGGGAGCAGAGCTCTGACAAGTCTAAGCCAGTCCCCCAACAAAGGAATTATAGGAAAAGTTCTTCCATTTGAGAAACTGAGGGGAGCACAGTTCTGAGGAGGTGGAGCAGATGAGTCTGTTCACAAAAGAACAGAGACCAGTTTTGTGGGGTGCTGGAGTAGACTGGACCCCAGCTGACTGTGAACTCAGGCCTGGTTTCATAGCTCTGGATGAACTCCCATGACTGGGCAGATGATTTGGTTTCCATGAGATGAATCCTCATGACTTGATGATCATGTGAGGCTCTTCTGGAAACCAAGGTGACCACAGGTTTAGGTCAATGGAAATTTCTAGGCATTGCTGAGTGTCCCTAAAAATCTCTCCTGTCAGTGTTCTCGATATTGACGATTGATAAGGTCTACTAGGTCAAGTTAGGGCTAATAAACCTTGTTTCACTAACATTTGCACAGACATTTCCTAAATTATTAACATGCTATGCAGATCTGAGAAAGATGTGACCCAGAATTTTAGAAAATGAAGGTCAAGCTTTGTTACTTTTAGTTAGCTAATGCACATCTGTACATTTAAGTAAAGAGTCACAGACTTCAGCAGAAATAACTTTGAAGCCCCTAACTGTCCCAGAAGCCTACACAAATCAAGCTTCTAACAAATAAAGGTTTGTTCCCCATTGCTATGATGTCACATTGAGTAATTCAGTATTATTCTGAGAATGTAGTATGAATCTCATAGATGACAGAAAGAACCCAAGTCGTGGAACAACATAGCAACATCTTAAATGTTTGAAAGAGTTTAATTCTGAATTAGGTTCTGGTTAGGACTTAGAATGGCAGGACACAGCCATGCAGCATGAGCAATAGGCTCGTGAGGGGATGATGAAAGGTTTGCTGGAACAATACCTGTGGAAACAGCAAGGAAGGATGAGTTTGAAAGACCTGTGGGATTGTAAGTGTCAGTGTGCTTAAGCAATTCTTGGCAACATTGCCCCTGGGTTCCTGTGCAATAGCTTCTTCCTTGGAGATTTCTAGTATCTCAGCAGTGTATGCCTGGCCTCATCCAATCAGAGCCACGTAAGGCTGAGGTTTCCAACTCTCCCAGTTAGATGGATTTTGGTTGTTGGAAGGTCCTCTATAAGAAGTCTGTGTTTCTAAATGCCAATGGTTCTACTACAGGAGAAGTTTGTTTTGTTTTGTTTTGTTTTGTTTTGTTTTGTTTTGTTTTGTTTTTGAGACAAGTTCTCACTATGCATTTCAGGCCAGCTTTGAGTTCACTATAGATCCCAGGCTGGCCTTGATCTCACAGTGATTCTTCTGTTTCAGCCTCCCAAGTGCTGGAATTACAGTCACGCACCACCACACATAGCTCATGGTTTTTAATTTTAATTCTGACTTCCCTTTTCTGCCAGTTGGTTGCATCAGTGCAGAGGGAAAGGAACATTAGAAAGAATGATTAAAATGAAAATGACGCTGACATTAATAGTATTCTACAAGCTATGGAGAAATATTGATTGGATCAGCTTTTAAATTGTTTTATTTCAATGGAAATATCACAACTGTACCTATTTATGAAGACAGCTTGGCTTTGGATTCATGATCTGTCCCCTGTTGATTACACAACTCTGAATGCCAAGGTAGAGAATTGTCAGCTGGGACAGGGGACATGGGCATTGGACCAAGACAAACACTTTAAAGGCTGGCACGTTATACATATTCTTGCTGAACAGTGTATATCAGATGTACCACAACATAAGCCCAGAGGAGGCCTGTATCAATAACAATAGTACATACTACAAACTTCTGTTTTAACTCTTTCATTGTTGGGGTATTTTTCTTTCTATCCTGTACTAGGAATTCAGCACACAACCTTCACCCAGTCCTTAAAAAAAAAAAAAAAAAAAACAGGTTTTCTCTAAGACACTAAGTTGCCCAGGCTGGGCTGGAACTTGTAGTTCTTCCAGAGCCTCCCTGAGTGCTGGGATTACAGGTATACACAAATAGACCCAGGTAGTGTGTTTTCTATTTCTAGAAATGGCTCCCATTTAATGATAGATGACTCTTCCAGTTTTTTACTTTTTCACCTCCATACTGCCTCTATAAACTCAGGACACCAACACTGTAAGTTATGGGACCTCAATAGTTGATGCACACAAATATCACCAAAGGAGATTTTTTGGATGTACAGATTCTAAGGCCCACCCCTATGAAATTAATAAATCTGGGGTGGGGTCAGAAATACACACTGAGACAGGATCTTGGGTGATTCTGATGTAGGTAGTCCCCATATCATCTTACCAGGACACTGCTAAATTGAATCCAGGAACATAATTGATCCATGTCAAAGCCAAACTCCATATAAGACAACATTTGTTGAGAAGCCTTTGTGAACACTTTCCCTGTTTTCCTATATTCCTTTGTTCTATGTTTGTAAGTCTTTGGGCCCATTTTTCTTTCTTAGATTATAAGGTGACACCAAGAAGAACAAGAAGACAAATTGGCCCTTCCCATGGAGGAGGAGAACAAATCAATCTTCCCCTTCCCGTGAGTCAGTAGAAGCTGTGCTGGGCCTGGGAGGAGTAGCAAGAAGAACAAGAAGCCAATTCACCCTTCCTGTGAGCCAACTAAGACATGGGCTGGAAGACAAGAACACACCCCTCCCCCACCATGAGCAACCGGTTGATCCCGAAGACAGGCTGAGTTGAAGTTGATAGCATCCGAGGTACCAAAACAACTTAATGCTTCTATTGTTTGATTGACTTTGCAGGCCTACAGCCACTAGTCTGTGCTTCTATTAAGAGGATAACAATATGCAATACAGCAAATATGGGGGATTTCCTTCTGTCTTGTTTTTGAAGTCCAATATTGTTCTCATCATTTTGTTTTGCTCCATTTAACTGTTATGTTTTATTCAAAATTCTGTTTTGATTGGTTTCATTGTGTTTTGTTTGGTCTGATTTTATTATGTGTGATGGTACTGGCCATAAGTTTGAAGATAACAAGCATTGTAGTAACCATTGTTGATTTCCTATTATATTGTTTTGAAATCTTGTATCACTTTCACTGTTTTGTTTTGATTGGATTTATTCTGTTTTATTTTGTCTGCCTTTATTCTCTTTAAAATACACCTTAATTCTTTTGTTTTGATTGTATAATTTGATTTAGTTTTGTTGGATTTTATTATGTCTGATGGTACGAACAACTATTTTGAAGAAAACAAGAGACATTGTGGCTGCCATTATTGATTTCTTATTATCTTTTTTGAAGTCCTGTATTGCCTTCATTATTCTGTTCTAATTAACTTTATTCTGTTTGGTACTGTTTGAGTTTATCTCTTTAAAATTAAAAAAAAGGAAAAAATGTAAGGTGACACAAAATCATGCTAGGAAATACCGGTGAACTTATTGTGTGTGTCTATCCTAAAGACAATGTTCTTCCCAGGAGCAGATGTAACAGTGTTGCTTGTCTATTATTACACCCTGGCATTTATTATTAATCATAGGAATTGAATGAGCCAGTTTCAGTATTGACAGGTTGCTTGGTGAGTTCCCAACCCTTCCTTCTCCTCTCACATGAAAGAAACTTAACTCAACTCACATACTGGGTTACTATGCCAAGGGTTTAAATGACTCTTAAACCCATATAAGCTTCTGCATATAAGCTTCTGCCAGTGGGGTTGTAGAAATTACTGGTTCCTTTGTCCTGTAGAAAAGAAAGGAAATGATGACTGTTACTCTTGTCAACCTAAATAATTGAGAGATTTTCCAGAGATCACTAAGGGAAATGCATTTCAATGGGGATATCATGGTATAGAAAATCACATGAGCATTCAAAGAATTTGAGACAAGAAGGAATATTGAAAACCAAAATGAGGATTGCATAAGGTGTTTTGAAACAATAATCCATGGTTATAACCATCAATTACAAGAGTGGAGTCTCCGAGGTCAGAGAGGCAGTTGTTGGATAGACATCCTTGCAAAAGTATTTTCTGTGTAAGGCTGCAGTGGTCTTTGTACAAGGTTGTGGTTCTGTTGGTATTTTGTGAATGATTCTCTTTATCAGGCATAAGCCTGTGATCTCTTTCTCCAAAGTCTCCCTTTGCATTTATTTGTTCATTTGTTTAGGGTTTGACAGAAGGAAGCAACTGCATGTTGATCCTTATACCTTTCATACTTCAAAGTAAGAAAAGCTATGAGTTGCTGAAAATTTTGATTTTGAAAAATATTTGACACTTTCATGCATCTACAAATTTCCAAACAACTCTCCCCTTCCCAAGCCTTAGGGTCCCAGCACCCAGAGAGGTGCCCAGAGAGGTGCTCACAGCCCCGAGACCTGCTGGCTTTGGCTGCGTTCATCCCATTCCATCTCCGCGTGTCTGTGCACCTCTCACTGAAGGAGCCAAGCCGAGGACCATGGAAGCAGAAGCAGGTTAACAGCCCCCTTCCATCCCAGTCCTAGCCCGTCCTCCCGGTGAGCACCTACCTCACTGCAGGGCCCTGACCTCTAACTCACCAAGGCTCGAACTTGCCTTTCAGGGAGCTCCTCGGAGCCTCACACCCGGCCCAGTATGGGCGACAACCTCAGTGAAAGACCAAAGCCTTGCACAGTTGGAGTGGTTTGTTGTTGCTGCTGCTACTGTTGTTGCTATTGTTGTTGTTGTTGTTGTTGTTTTCCTTTTTCTTGTCTTGGCTAGAATTTTGGTTATTTTTTCCAGTAGAAATTTTTTACTTGAAAATTTCTGAAATTTCCCATGGTCAAAGAAGTCGAGGATGTCCAGTGTCTACAAATGCCCTCAGCCCAATTTCTGAACTACTATATGTTTAGAGTAATCCAGAGAGAATTTTGATGAATATATCTTGTGACAATTATATACTTTTTTGTTGTTAAATTCTTCAATTCTTCTCTGGATTCAACCCAACATTTTTTTCTCCATATTGTGAACCTACCTCCTCCCTTGTTCAACACTTCTAAAAAGTTACCATCTTGCAAGCTTTAAACCACTGAGATGAACAGAGGCAGGCTCCTGGGGGCTATGGAAGCACAATACATCCTTGGGCTTTGGAAAAGTGTCTGATTAAATTTCAATGGTCTGGCCATGCTAAAAAGTATTTTGCAGTTTCTAGTGACTGTGAGTGGGACATAAGCCATCTTATGCTTCTGTCTGGCTTCACACACACTTTCAGTGCTGGGACAGAAGCCACCTTTTGTTTCTGTCTGCCTCTAAACTTACTTTCTCGGTCTAAACAAGCTTGTGATAACCATGGGACAGGTGTACCTGTGAGGTACCTTGTGTGGTAACACCATAGTGTGATAACCATATGGTCTGCAGGCCAAAAAAACAATACCTGTTTTTTTGGTTTTTTGTTTTATGTTTTTTTTTTAATTTAAGGGAGAAAAGATACAGACAAGAAAGACAAAAAGCAAAAGAGAAAAACAAACAACAAATCCAATACAATAACATTATAGGCTTACAAAACAAGATGATAGGAATTTGACAATTGTGGCATTATTGCACATTGTTACCTTCAAAAGTTATTTAGTTTAACAGATATAGACATGTAAAATTGATCTAATCATATGAGTATTAACTGTTCTTTTTTAATAACTAATACATTTAGTAGTATAGTCATTTTAGCTATCTTTTGTATACATATGTACAAATTCATGCCTTTTTCCTTTTCCCTTCCTTCTTTCCCTCCTTTTCCCTATCCCAATTACTTTTGCTCTTTGAGCAGTTTCTTATCTTTATGCAGTATTTATTGTAGATTTTGGATCATCAAAAAACTTACCTTGTGATCCCATTCCTGAAACTTAAAAAAATACATTTTCTAAAATATAAGAAAAGTATGTTTTCTAAAACATAGGCCAGCACAGGGTTAGCACATGTTATTTGTACACTGCTATAGGATTAGCACATGCTGTCAGTATCAAACTCCTCAGGGCATGGAAGAAGCCTCTGGCCGCCCTGTGGCTTAGTCTTTGGCCCAAGTCTCCTGGCCACAGCCTGCGGACTCTGTCCTGGGCCCACAAGCTCCCACTCAAGCTCTGAAACTGTCTGTGATCATCACTCCGCCCACTGCAAACACCCTGTGTGTGCCACAGGTTCACCACCACTGTAGGCTCCGCACTCTGGGAATATAATCATTATCCCAGGCAACAAAGAGAATAAACCTAACCAAAATAAGTGTGGCTTGTGAATAATGCTATTAATAACAGTCCCGAGGCCAGTGGGAAGGGGGGAAGTCCTCTGTCAGCAGGTGACATCTACTGAGACAGCGTGCATAAGAGTAATCCACAGAGGAGCATCCTGGCTCACAGAACCGCAAGCTCCAGGCTTGGGTTGGAGGCCAGCTTGGGATGGCTCACTGGGTCCCAGTGAGGCCACTGCATCCAGACTGCGCTGAGGGGAGCAGTGTTGTGGGGTGAAGTTGGAGAGTCAGGCAAAGGCTGAGCATGCAAAGTCTAGTAGTCTATCACAATGGGGGCATGGATTTTTTTCCCCTTAAATCAATGGAAAGAGCTAAACATGGTAGTGTGCACCTGTGATCCCAGTACTTTGGAAGACTGAGGGAGGAGGATTTCAAGTTCAAAAATAGCATGAGCAATTAGTAAGATTCTCTGTCAAAATAAACAATTTTTAAAAGGAAAGGGGCATGTAGCTCTGTGATAGATCACTTGCCTAGCTGAGCATGTGTGAGGCCCTAGTTCAATCCTCATAATGCGAATAATAAAAATCATTATCATTTATTGAAAAACCACTGGGAAGATATTATTGAAATGTACCCAGTGGTATAATGGCATCTAGTCTGTGTTTATGAATGATCACCCGAAGAGCACTATGGAGAACAAGCAGTACATAGAACTTTTTGACAAGAAAATGCAGACATTTCTGATGGGTTGGATTTGGCAATCAGAAAATGAAGCATGACTCTGTGACTTCTGCAGTGAGCACTGAGTGACTGGCAGCGTCCTTTAGGCAAAGGCTGGAGAGACTCCGGGAAGGACAGTCAGCTATGACACACAGGAAGTCAGTGCCACAAGAAGGAGCAAACACGGAGATCGGCTCATAGCCAAGCCCCTGCCTCTGGTCCAGAGCTTGGTGACTTCCGACCTGAGTCACTCCAGCCCCTCCTGACTATGCAGCTTACAATCCTGGCCTCCCATTTCTGCCCAGTCTGGTCCTTCACATTGATTTTCACCTTCAATATTTTATTCTTTCCATCTGCCTCTCTTCCCCTGCCAATCTCAGGAAAAACTGCCTTATATCATCTTCCACTTACTGATTGTCTTCCCTGCATGGCAATCTACAGATAAGCACATGTTGACAGTGAAAGTGTATCAAAGAAGCATTTAAAATTTTTATCTGGAGGATGCAAAAGGAGTAGCAAAAGCCCCATGATTTGTCTTGTAAGGGTAAAAGGTTGACATACCTCTCCTCCTCCTCCTCCTCCTCTTCTTCCTCGTCCTCTACCTCCTCCTCCTCCTCTTCCTCCTCCTCCTCTTCCTCTTCTTCCTCCTCCTCTTCCTCCTCCTCCTCCTCTTCCTCCTCCTCCTCAAGGGCCCATTCCCATAACAAAAGACAGCATAACAACTGAAAAGTATAATAGATTTATTTAGTAAAAGTTTTAGATGAAACAGGAGCTTTTAGAATTAAAGACTCAAAAAAAAGAGAAAGCTGTCCATATTTATACTTAGATTTGATGAAAAATGAATACCTGTATAAAAACATGATTAGACAAAAATGATACAACCTAATGGTGTTGAACTGAGTGAGCAACCACAATAGGGTCTTCTCGACCTTTTGTGTGTCATCCCTGTCTCCCAGATAAGGGCAGAACACCTTCTAGAGCTAGGCTCATATGACCCACTCTCAGACAAGGTCTGTCAGTTAAGTTTTTATGGCTACCTCCTACACAGAAAAGCAGGGCAAGGTGGGAATGGCTAGGTTTTCTAGATGCCTTTGAAGAAAGAGTGCTTTTCTTTGATTCACCTTGGAGGAGAGGAATTTTTAGTTTCTTTGACCTACTTCAGGAGAGAAAGAAGGATAGGATCAGAAAGAGACTGTGTTTTGAAGACCTTTCCAGTATCCTTTTTTTCAAAATATTCAGGATGCCAAAGTGCTGTACTGTTAAGTATTGCTTCTTTCTCTCGGCAGGACTGGGGATCAACCCTAGGGCTCTGTATACACTGGGCAAATGCTCTTCCACTGAACTACCTCCTTAGTCCTAGGGAGTCACTTCCTGAACCCCAACATTAGCAAAGGAATTTCTGAGAACAAAGCATTTTAAGATACTTATTAGAATTTCATTTGCTTGAGGACTTCTAGGAATACAGTGGAGTCATAAGCAGCAGAGAAAAGAGCCTCTCTGAGAGTCACTGTTCAGATGCTGGAATATAGCATCATGAGGTAGACAAGAAGAAGTGAAGTAGGTCCCCTGGACCCAGGAAGAATTTAAAGTGAGAATTGAAGCCCACAGAGAGAGCGGAGAGAAAAACTTTAGTGAAGAGGAAGGCAGTAGCCAGTGGCGTCTTCTCCCTGAGAGAGGACTCACTATGCAAGACAAGTGGTTCAAACCTGTGGATGCATTGTCACAGTGCTGGCAACAACTGGTGACCCTGGAGGCATCTGCAGAGAGATACAGCAGTGAGGAGGAGCAGCAGACAGGGA
Organism: Dasyprocta punctata; assembly: GCA_004363535.1. Lineage (NCBI taxonomy): Eukaryota > Metazoa > Chordata > Mammalia > Rodentia > Dasyproctidae > Dasyprocta > Dasyprocta punctata. The sequence goes on from RJWM01008926.1 coordinate 32,216, forward strand.
GGACAGCACTGGCTGGCACTCAGTTTGTCATTTTCTAGGCTGTGTTTAATGCTATTGGTACCACTATAGCAAAAATTGACATAATTCTTCTAAACAGCTGTTGATCCTGGTATTCCATGACTGAGACTGACTAAGGGTCACAGAAAATACGGTGGCACAGTGCAAATGACCAAGGACTAGGCCAAACAAGCAACAACTTCTCATCTCCAACAAACTAAAGAGGTAAGATCGTCCCACAGGTTCAAAAACCCAAAAACCAGTTACACCTGGAAGATACCTCAGAGAAGTAATCATCAGCTAAGAGTCCTAAATACTACCAATTAAGCAATCCACCATAAGCTACTTACAAGCATCATCACAGGAATTAAACTTAAAAAAAAAAAGACTGAGAGAAAATAAAATGAGAAGACACTTGAGCAAAGTGCAACCTCAGACATCGAGTTCACCAAAGACAAATCCGGGGGGCAATGAGATGGAACAATCCCAAAGCCCCCCATCAGGCCTCTCTGAAGTGGTAACAACAAAGCAATTGAATGAGGCTCTGGAAAAAAGTTGAATCAGAAATAATCTCTCAGATAACTGCAGAGATTACCAAAATACACACCGTGCTTAGTGACATTAGAGCAGACACAGACAAAAGCATAGATGAATTTAAGAAAATTAGGGAATCTCAGCCTAGGAAAGAAATGGAATCTATAAAGCAGATTCAAGCAGACATTCAGGAGAATAAAAACTCCACTGAAAGTATTCAAAGCAGATTAGGCCAATGTGAAGACAGAATCTCAGATATTGATGACAGTTAGCAACCAGGAAAAGAAAGATCTCTCAAAACTAGCAAGGGAACATGAGAAATCAATCCAGCAGCTGCTACATGAGACAAAAAAGAAAAATTTAAGATAAATTGGAGTCAATGTACAGCCAGGAGATAAAACAAATGACATAAAAAAATGGTCACAGACATCATGACAGAAAACTTTCCTGGTAGAGAAAAACAATTTGACATACAGAAAAATGAGGCCTATAAAACTCCAATTAGCAATGATCAAAAAAAAAATCTACAGCAAGGCACATCATACTCAAGATTCCAGAAATTCCACACAAGAATAAAACCCTAACAGCTCTTAGAGAAAAGAAACAAATCACCTATAAAGGAAACCCCGTAAGAATTACAGCACAAACTCTCAAGACAAGGAGAGCTTAGAGGGAAGTAGTCCAAGTTCTAAAGGAAAACAATTTGTACATGAATAACAAACTCACTGAGAGGAATCAATCTAACAAAGGAAGTAAAAAAACCTCTACATTGAAAACTATAGTACTCTGAAAAAGGAGAATGAAGAGAATATTAAAAAATGGAGAGGTATCCTGTGTTCCTGGTTAGAAAGAACCAATGTAGTGAAAATGGCCATACTTCCAAAACTGTTATACAGAATGAATGCCATCCTAATCAATATACCAATAGCATATCTCGCAGAATCAGAGAAAACAATCCTAAAATTCATCTGGAACCAGAAGAGACCTAGAATAGCAAAGGCAATCCTGGGCAACAAAGGCAAGATGGGGGTATCACAATCCTTGACTTGAAATTATACCACAAAGCTACTGTGATAAAAACAGTGTGGTACTGGCAAAAAAAAAAAGAAAAGAAACAGACCCAAAGATCAATGGAATAGATTAGAAGATGCAGAAACAACTGCCAACACACTAAGCCACCTTATCACTGACAAAGGTGCCAAACACATTCACTGGAAGAAAGATAGCCTCTTTAATAAATGGTGCTGGAAAAACTGGCTTTGCACAGGCCAAAGGTTAAAACTGGACCCATATCTTTCACCATGCACTAAGCTAAAATCAAAATGGATCAAAGATTTTAATATTAAAACAGAAACATTAAATCTGCTGGAAGATAGAGTAGGTAAAACTCTTGAAGACATTGGTGTAGGCAAAGACTTTATAAACAAAACCCAGATTGCACAGGAACTATCACAAAGAATCAACACCTGGGATCTCACCCTACTGAAAAGCTTTTGCACAGCAACAGAAACCACCAACAGAGTGAAGAGACAACCCACAACTTGGGAGAAAATATTTTCCAGCTGTTCCTCAGACAAAGTATTACTATTGAGAACATATAAAGAACTCAAAAAAAATCAGTCCTCCCAGATTTAAAGACCCAATCCAAAAATGAGCATCTGAGCTGAGTATACAGTTCTCAGATGAAGAAATACAAATAGCAAATAAATACGTGAAAAACTGTTCAACATCACTGGTCATTCAAGAAATGCAAATTAAAACAACACTGAGATTCCACCTCAACACAGAAAGAATTGGTAGTATCAAGAAATCAAGCAGTAACAAATGCTAGAGAGGCTGTGGAGAAAAAGAAACAATTCTTCGCTGATGGTGTGAGTGTAGAGTGATGAAACCACTGTGGAAATCAGTGTGGAGAGTCCTCAGAAAACTAGGACTGGAGGTCCCCTCTGACCCAGCTATTCCCCTTCTGGGTATCTTCCCAAAAGAATTAAAAGCATCATACCACAGTGATATATGTGCACCCATGTTTATAGCAGCACAATTTGCCAGATCTTGGAAGCAACCTAATATCGCATTGTCTCACTAGTGTGAGGAGCTGAAAGAAACAATATATGTGTGTGTGTGTGTATATATATATATATATATATATATATATATATATAAACTAGTTAAGATAATTATACTACTGATTTCTCTTAGTTCACTAAAGAGAATGGTTTGTGCTGGTATTGTTTAGACAGTTGAATGCAGATGTTTTGTGCTCTGGATTAATGATTTGAGAATGACAATGCTCCATGTATGTATCATTGCTGCCTTCTGATTGACAGATTTTGAAATTTTGTTTTAGTTTCTTTTCTTCTTATTTTTCTTTCCTTTCTCCTTAAAATAAAATAGATTTTAGAAAGAATTCCATTTACTTGCACATCACAACCATACACTTTTCTATTTATAAACATTTCATTGAACCAATATTAATTTGTTGCTTCCCTAACTAGTGTAGGAATTTAGGAAGTTCAAACTGTTAGCGGAATAGGCCCGGGCTTCACCACTCACAGGCCATCATTTGGGAGCTGAGAGCTGGTGGGAAGGAATCAAGCTTATTCAAGGGCTTGGTACCTTGGAAGATACAAGTGCTGTCACCCACAAAGCTCCATCTCTGGAGACTCAGGAACGCGAAGGGAAAGGAGGATCAGAGCAGAAAGGTCACGTGCTCAGTGGGGTCTTCAGACCCAAGGTGTGTGCCTCTTTGGCAGATCTTCACGGCAATGCAATGCACACTAACTTCCTGGGGTCAGATCTTATAGTTCTTTCTAAACATTACTTTTCAACAAGTTAAACCTCACTCCAACTTACACATTTTGTGTTAGTGGATGCAAAGGATCTAGACTATAAAGAGAGACAGTAAATATCATCATATTATTTGAAGATCAGCAGAGGTACTGAGTTGTGTAAACCTAAAAGTATTTAGCATTTAAGATCTCGTGTACACGTGGTGCTGGGGATCGCATGCAGGGTCTTCAGTCCCAGCCTCATCCTGTGCCCCTATTTAATCTTATTTTTTAATTTTGAGACAAGTTCTTCCTAGGTCACTAAACTCCCTGGGTGGAATTTGGACTTGCACTCTTCCTGCCCACAGCTCCCAGAATGCTGGGATTAGCAGTCTAACTCCACACTTGGCTAGCGCTTAACATAACAACTTAGGTGGGGCTTTTCTGCAGAATTTAGAGTGCCAGCCCAGAGGGAGTGGACCTGAAAAGGATTAGGGAGGGAAAGCAACCTTGCAGAACAGTAAAGGGGAAAGAAGCAAAAGCAACTCTGCCAAGGTCAACTCCCAAAGAAGCAGCCATTGTCATGAAATCAATAAGCATTTTTATTAAAAATAGATTATTACTTTGAGAAAATGACTAGGTTCCCTGCACAAGTCTTAATCCCACTAAAATTAATGAGAAATTTGATTAAATGTTTCAATCGAGAAAGCAAAATTCTTTACAAAAAAATATCAATTATACAGAAAGTTCTTTCCTAGACTGCACTTGAAAAACTCATATTTTATAGTAGTGAACATCTAGTTCTCATTATTCTTGTAAACTTACAAGACAGAAATTTAAATTTTTAATGTTTTTTTCACAATACACTAAGGTAGAACAGGTTCAAACTGAACAAGAGTTTCACCTTCATAGCATTGACTTTTGCTCATTATGCCCCAAAGATCATTGCTATATTAATGTCCCCCAACATTTTTCCTGCCTCATGTTTACTGGTATGGTAATGGATAGAATAACATTTTAAAATTTTATGAGATATGATTAAAAATTGAGTTTCTACAAGATCACTGAAATATGAAGTTTCAGGATTTTTAATTGACACATTGCATTAGTAAGGTTTCAATGAAATTTTGAAAGAATTCTCCCCAGCATTTGCCTATAAGCAGAAAAAAAGTGGACTTTTTCCAATTATATTTTCAATGTTGACTTCCCTGCTTAAACGTGCTATCATCCCACAGCCCCAAACGCTATTCACAGTGAAGGTGTCTCCGTGATCACCCAAACAACGCACCGCGGGGGTCACCGGGCCTCTTCCCTGTGCCCCTTCCCCCCTCCTGTGATCTGTGCTGCAGCAGGCACCTGTCTCATTCCCCCTCAGTCCCTATCCCCACCTCTGCTCAAGCTCCCACTCGCTTTACATTGTCATAACTTTCCCATTACCTCTGTCCCAAGAATCCTCTTCTCTGATCCAGTTGTCACACTGGGAATCATAACAAGACCCTTCTCTCCGATTCCTGATACAGAGCTCCGAAACTCTTGTCATTTCCCAAGCAATTGCGGTGCCAGGCATGCTAAAGCAAACTGTTGTTCTCATGTTTGGTCTCTGATCCGAGCTCCTGACACAGAGCTCCTACCCCTCAGGCTTTGCTGGGCCACAGGGGAGTCTTTTATTCTGCCCGAGGCAATTCAGGGTGGGTTCCCGGGTGGGGGCCGCAGTAAAAGAACAGCCAGGATTAGAAGCTTTCACCCAACCCCATTCCTGTCCTTTGGGAAGGAAGTGGCCACAGGATGGGGTAATAATTGATCAAACCGCCTGGGCCTGTGTGCTCACTTCTGGAATCAGCTCACTGGGACGCTGATTTGCAGGATACCCACCCAGTGTGTGCTGGAAAATCATTGGCGTGTTGGGAAAAACTCTCACATGTTTTGGTAGCCAGAATGTGATAAGTGTTGAGACTATCATAGCAGAAAACAGTTAAATACTGTTTTTCCTACTATAGCAACTTACACATTGCTTCCGGTTATATCTTCCTAAAGCACAAATGGTTTCTGTATAGTTCAAAACTTTCAGCAACCTCCACTACCTAACACTGGCATGGCTAAAGTGACCCCATGTTGTTTTAGGATTCTATTTTAAAAGATTGTTTAAACTCTAGATGAACTCACCCCAACCGTCTCTGTAGGTCACTTAACATCTAGGCAATTCACGCCCCAAAGGCCCTCCCAGTTAACCATAAAACCCACAAGGGAGGAACAAACAGATGATCAAATTGACCCACTGACTGCATCCCGTTTCACTAATAAACCAATGTATGTTACTAACTTTGGGACACTCCAAAGTCTGTGAAGTCATGTCTTTACTGTGTGCACTGGGGAACTTGTTAATGTATAAAAAACTTCTGGGAACACTGCCTCGGGGTTGGTGTCTCTGCTGCTTGCTGACCACATCTGCCTGCTATTAAAAGCTTCCTCGTATTCATTCTCAGCATCCATGGGGGTTTCTTGGTATTCCACTGTAACATTTGGATTCGCCAGCAAGACCCTCACAGTGAAGGTTCTTGTTTGAGGGGTCCCAGGCCTCCTCGCCTCCACAGCCGATCTTCAGGTGGCCGAGCACCCAGCTGATTTCCAGCTGCCAACCTGGGGTAACTGTGGGCAGGACGCTGTGGCAGTAAGACGGAACAGCCGGGCCCGCCTTCGTACCAAGGTAAATATTTGGTTTTGATTTCACTTTGGGCTTGTCCAGGGACTTCTTTCTTTGGGCTAGCATTCGGCTACATTTATGAAGTTTGTAATGGGCCCAGAGCCCAGATGTTTAGTCTCATTGGCGTGCTGAGAATGCATTCAGATCCTTGAAAGGTTCTTGCCCCAGTGTAAATTACAGGACATTACAGTGGTCTGACATGGCGGGAAGCCAAAGTAAAAACAACATCCTGGAGACCACGTCCTCCTCCTTCCTTCAGCCCTGATTACTTCCTCCCTTTCCCCACGCATGCAAAGAGAAGTCCAATCAGCTCCTCCCATGTTGTCAATACCCGCCCCAAGCGCCACTTCCGGTCAAAGGCCACATATGCCCCTCAGCCCCCTGAATCCGGTCAGAGAAGATGGCCCAACCCCAACGAGTTGTGGGTTCCTCTCTGCTTCCTCAATAAAGGCATTCTTTTTTATTTACATTTGCTTCTCTATTGCGCCAGAAAACTCTAACGATCCTGTCTCTGAATTTGTTCCGGTTTGTCGGTTGGGAGTGGTAAACAATTCCTGGGCTTGTCTGTCTGTTTGTGCCTCTGTGTTCTTGCCCACTGTGCCCACAGCTCAGGTCACGACTGAATCCCTCACCTGGTCTGGAGGACGGTGGCCGCCCTGCTCTTGCCTTTTCTGCCTCTCACACACCTCAGCCTGGAAACTCTGGGGAACCCGGATCGTCTACCTCCCACCATCACAGGAACGGCCATCATCCGGAGTTTCCTCAGCCTTGGACTCTTGTCCGGATTGCTGGGAGAGTGGGGGAGGGATTATTTGCCAAGACAGGCTGCTCCTGTGCTCTAAACCAGGCTGAAATGGGCTTGACTGGCAGCAAACCAACTGTTTTGGAATGTATGATCAAGAATTTTGATAAATTTAAGGGTGACTTTGGGATGAAGATGAAACCAAAAAGGTTCTGCACACTAAGTAAATTAGAATGGGCCTCTTTTGGTGTAGGATGGCCATTGAATGGGACACTTATCCTCAGGTAGTCAGGAGGATATAAAATGTTGCCACCGGGAAACCTGGGCACCCAGATCAGTTTCCCTACATAGATTCTTGGCTGTGTACAGTTCAGATGTTACCCCAGTGGCTTAGGATGTATGCTTACGGGTCCCCTAACCAGATTCTAATGATAAAGAAAACAGCCCTTGTGCTGCTCTCTGCCCCCAAGGAGGATGATTCTATATCCTTAGCCCTTCCTGCACCACCACCACCTCCTTATCCTGCTTCACAGCCTCATCAGCAACCTTCCCCTGAACCCAGGATAGGTTCCAACGTGTGAGAGGAAAAATTGCCTTCCCAAAACCCAGTCCCTGACCCACTCCTGTGGCAGACAGCCATGCCTGGGGGAGGAGGACAAGTTCAATCCACCATGATATATGTTCCTTTTAGTACCAGTGTTTTGCATAGCTGAAAGGCCCAAAAACTCCTTCAGGGCAGCCCTGAGCTCCAGCTCCGTGCTGGAGTCAGTGTTTAAAACGCATCATCCCACCTGGGATGATTTCAGCAGTTCCTGTTAACTTGGTTTTCCTCAGAAGAAAGAGAAAGAATCTGGAAAGCAGCTGAGGACCAAGTAAGACAAGAGACCATGGGTACCGAACAGAACAAAGCAGAGGCAGATTAAGGACCCTGCCCTGGGTATCAGCAGCCTGGGTTCCCAACAGTGCAGATGGGGCACAGCGACTGGAGGCCACCACCACGCCCTGAAAAAAGTGCTCCTTGTGGCTGCCTGATGCCCCACAAACTTAAACCGGGTGGCTGAAGCATACCAGGGACCGACCGAGAGCCCTACTGCTTTTCTTGAGCGCCTCTTGCAGGCTTGTCGGACATACACTCCATTAGATCTGAGAATGCCCTGATTGTTTTGTTCAGTTTTGTTTTGTCTTTTAATGCATGATGGAGGGCTGGGAGGTCAAAGCCTCAGGGTGGGCAAGACCCAGATACTCCAAACCAGCCACTCTTTATTGGGTGTGTACAATGTAGTGGGTGGCTACAATGATAGGAGGGGCTAGCGGAAGATTCAGAGGTGAATGACTCAGCAGGCAGCAGCTAATCCTGGGATGACTCAAGAGAGTGGAGGTGATCTTATGCTAACACGGGTGACGCCATAATCCCAAGTCTCCACTTATCCCTTTTTGTAGGTCAACAGAGATCTCTCATAATAAGAATCAGAAGAAATAAAAGCTTTTACACCTTCCGCTTGCTATTGGGACGTCCCCAACTTCATCCTGCAGAGTCCTCTCACCATCTCGCATCCTCTTCTTTCCACTCAGCTGGACCTTCCCTCTCAGGCCTAATTAGAATGTCCCTGTTTTGGCCCCAAGTACTGGGGACCTGGCCAAGATCCTCAGCTGCCTGTATGAGGGGTAAAGCAAAATGGTGACATAAGAAACAGAGACAAATTCAGTAATGCGTGATGGGGGCTGGGAGGTCCGTGCCTCAGGACGGGCAGAGACTGCCCATATTGTTACTCAATCAGCCCCAGATACGTGCCGTAAGTTACAGAAGTCAGAAGGGTTTGCTGGGGCAAACATGACCCAGTTAATGGAGGTGGCCCAAAAAGTGTAGCATAGTAGGCAAGAAAAAGAGTGGAAACTTCAGAAAGAACAGCCAGAAGTGTTAGTGGCAGCTTTTAAGGAAGCAGCTCATCAGGAGCCAGAGGCAAGAAAGGACAAGCACACTCAGTCAGGGGGACACCCCTCGCCTTTAGATCCGGACCACTGTGCTTTTTGTAAGGAGAAGGGACGTTGCAAGCGAGAGTATCCAAAGCTGCTACAGAAGGAAAAAAGAAAGTGTTTGCGATGGATTTAGGGGAAGTTTCAGAACGCTGGGGTTAACTGCAAATGTAGAGGAAAAGCCTATTAGATTTCTGGTAGACTTTGGCAGAGATCTATCAATAGTCATTCAGCTGATAACCCCACTTCTAGGTCAAAAACTTCATGTTCAAGGGGCTCCTGGCCAGTCTTCAACATATTCCTTTTGTGAACTGTGATAAGTTCAGCTTGGGCAACAAATAGTCATTCCTTATGCCTGACTGTCCTTTCCCACTCCTGGACCAAAATCTCCTTTGCAAGCTGCAAACCCAAATCTCGTTTACCCTATTTTAAGTACCGGGATAGAACCCCTGCAAAAAGCTTGTATTTTGACTCTTATCTTTCCCATGCAAGAAAAATATCACCTCCTAGATACAGGAGAGCAGAAGTCATAATGCCCTGCTCTCCTCTCCTGGACACAACATTTCCCCAAGGTTTAGGCCGAAGATAATCCCCCAGGTCTAGTGGTTCATGTGCCCCCAGTGGTAAACGAAGTTGATGGGGCATGCAAAATCAGTCTGCTTGAAGCAATACCCAGTGACCGTGGAGGCCCTCAAGGAAATTAGGCCCCATGTACAAAGGTTGCTGGAGAGAGGAATGTTAAGGGCATGTCAGTCCCAGTAGGACACTCCCTTCTCTCCGATCCACAGGCTTAGGACAGATGAGTATCGCCCGGTCCAGGATTTACAGGCCTTCAATGCTTTAGCTGTTACCCTTCACCCTACTGTCCCTAACCCTTATCCTTTCCTTAGTCTCCTTCTCCGTGCTCAAACTTGGTACACTTTATTGAATTTAAAAGATGCTTTCTTTTGCATTCCACTGTCTATGGGGTCACAAGAACTGTTTATTTTTAAAGGGGAGGAACCAGAAAGAGGACACAAATGCCAACTGACTTACCCTAGGCAACTTCCCAACTATCTTTGGGGAAGCTTGGTCCAAAGACTTGGTGCCTTTTAGACAAGAAAACTCTGATGATTCCTTGTTACAGTGTGTGGATGACTTACTTCTGGATGCTGAGACACAAGAACAATGCCAGGAAGGGAGAAAGAAGCTATTAGGGTTACTCCAAGGAAAGGGATATCAAGTGTCAAGAAAAAAGGCTCAGATTTGAGGCAGACCGGAAATTTTGGGGTTTTATGTTAAAAAAAAAAAATGGGACACACTTGCTATCGGCCTCACATATCCAAGCCATTTGAGACATAAAATAGCCCACAAGTAGGAAGGACTTGAAAGAATTCCCACGGACAGTTGGATATTATTATCAATAGTTTCCCAATTTTTTTTTTTTTTTTTTTTTTTTTTTGTCTTTTTGAGACAGGGTCTCACTATGCAGTTCAGGCCAGCCTTGAGCTCACTTTGTAGCCCAGGCTGGTCTCAAATGCTCCTGCCTCAACCTCCTGAGTGCTGGGATTACAGGCCTGTCCCACCCCACCCAGTTTTGGGTTCCCAACTTGGAAACCATTATGGTTCCCCTACATGAGACTTTGAGGGGAGGAAACAGTCCCTCACTTAAGTGGATTCCCAAGTGCCAGACAGTCTTTGAGATCCTAAAAGAGAAATTCTTGAGCACCCCTGCCCTGGCACTACCTGATGTTACTAAGCCTTTCCAGTTATTTGTTCCTGAAAAAGAAGGCACTACCCAGGGTGTCCTGACTCAAACTCAGGGACCTTGAATTTACTGGTGGCACATCTGTCAAAGAAATTAGATGCTGTGGTGGCCAGGTGGCCTCCTTGCCTGTGAGCCACTGTAGCCACTGCCATCCTGGTGAAAGAAGCTGATAAGTTGACTTTGGGACAAAAATTAAGCATTTGTCCCTCATGCTGAAAAAATCCTGAGAAGACCTGGTTGCAAGTGGTGATCAGGAACTAGACTGGCCCAGTATCAATGTACTCTTTTGGAAGATCCCAGACTAACCATTAAAACCATGCAAGCTCTTAACCTGGCCTCCCTTTTGATTATGTCCTCGGAGCCACCCAAACATGACTGTGCAGAAATGATGAAGACAGTCTACTCGGCTCAACCAGACCTGCAGGACACCCCGCTCCAAAACCCTGCCTTGCTCTTGTTTTCAGATGGTAGCAACATGGTAATTGATGGGGTTTGGAGGGCAGGAGCAGTGGTTGTCACCCTCAAAGAAACTGTCTGGTGTGAGGCTTTGCTTCCTAGGACATCTGCTCAGAAAGCTGAGCTGATTACCCTCACTTGGGCCCTGGAGACAAGAAAAGACCAGTGGGTAAACATCTGCACTGACTCCTTCTATGCTTTTGCCACTTTACAGGTGCATGGTACCAGCTATAAGAAAAAGGGCCTCCTGACAGCAGGGGAAAGAGACAGCAAAAATTCCCAAGAGACATTAAGCTTACTGCAGGCCATTCGATTATCACCAAAGTAGCCATGATCCACTGCCCCAAGCAACAGAAGGATGATTCTGTGGAAGCTCTAGAAAACCAGGCAGCTGACTTGGTGGCTAACCAGGCCGCCACTGGAGAGCTGTACCCCACAGCTCACACCTTGGTGGCCCCGCTTCTGAACTGCCCCAATATTCAGAGGCAGAACTACAGTGAGAAGAAACAGAAGGAGCAATTGATAAAAATGAGTGGCTAGTTCTCCCAGGAGGAAGGGTGTTCCTTCATGAAGGTCTGGGATATTTTGCAATATAGGACTGACACAGCCACACCCGTTTGGAAAAAACTGCTAGAGTGATGCTGCTCTGTCATCATTTCTGTGTTTCCAGATTGTGAACTTTGTGTGCTGCGGTGTCCGGAAGGTGTGTGGCTTGCACCCACGACAACCCTATTTCCTGACCTCAACATCAGTCGGGTTCCTGGAGACAAGGAACTCTGCCATTTAAATACATTGAAGTAGGCCGGGGATTTAGCTCAGTGGCTTAAGTACCTGTCTGACAGGTGCAAAGTTGTGAGTTTGATCCGCGGTACCACAAAAAAAAAAAAAGACATTGAAATAGACTTCATTGAAATTAAACCTACCTGCGGAAACAAACAAGAAACACTAGTTTTGATCCATACCTATTCAGGATGGGTGGAGGCTCTCTCCACTAAAACTGAGACACCCAGAGAGGTGGCAAAAGCCTCCATGGAGTTGATTATTCCACAGTATGGACTCCCCATAATGGTGGGTTCAGATAATAGACCTGCTTTTGTGGCTAGAGTGGTCAGAGGCTAAAATCAAAGCTACATACAGTCTATTGGACCCAGAGGTCTGACCAAGTAGCAAGATAAAACCACACTGAACAAAAAAAAAAAAAAGAAAGAAAAATACTTTGGCTAAGTTATGCCAAGAGACTGGGGCTAACTGGGTTACTCCATACGGGGTGGACTAACTCCACGTGAGATAATGTTTGGGAGACCTCCCCCATTGATACCTATTTTGGATGAATTACAGGAGATGGGAACTTTGCATTTGTGCTGACACGTAAAGACACTACACCAGACTTTGTAAGAGCTCCGGCAGAATGCGTTGCAGTGACATCCTTTCCCAGTGCCCATGCCAGTGCGGTCCTATCAGCCAGGAGACCAAGCCCTGATCAAGGCTGGTGGTATGAACAATCATTTAATCGGAGTCCTTGGCTGGCCTCCCCAGCCACTGGACTGAGAGGGCCAATAATAATAATTTTAATACTAAACTTTAGGTCCTGTCGCTAGATAAGCCAGGTAAAAATGATAGCTCTAACTGAAACCACAGTATGAGCCACCACCATATGAAGGATTACATACATGAATCCTAAAAAAGGAAAACATATTCTTGAAGGGGGAATAACATGGCTAAAGTGAGTCCGTTTTGTGTTAGGACTCCACTTCAAAAAATCATTTAAACTCTCGATGAATTCACCCCTCCATACTGCCTGCAGGTCACTTAAACTTGAGGCAACCCAGTCCTCAAACCCCTTCTCAGTTAACCATGAAACCCACAAGGGAGGAATAAACAGATGGTCAAACTGACCCACCGGCTGTGTCCTGTTTCACTAACAAACCCACGTATGTTGCTAACTTTGGGACGCTCCAAAGTCTGTGAAGTCATGTGGTTACTGTGTTCACTAGGGAACTTGTTAATGTATAAAACCCCTGAGAACACTGCCTCGGGGTTGGTGTTTAGCTGCGTGCTGACCACATCCGCCAGCTAATAAAAGCTTGCTTGTACCCACTCTAAGCTTCTGTGAGTGTTTCTCGCTATTCTGCCTTAACAACGACTAAAGCGTGCACCTCAGTAATCCTTACGACCTGCCTGGCCCACTCACTGAAGGAGCAGCGACACCCGCCCTTCGGCACACACTTCAAATGGGGTCCCCACAACCCCTTTGAAGGCCACGTGTTGGTGCAGAAGTAGAAATCTAACGAAGAGCACTAGAGGAACCAATATGAAAGCAAGGCTAAGAGACACATAAAGACAGTGTTCAAAAGGTAGTGCTGTTTTATTCCCACTTTTGAGCTGTGGGTGTAATTCACACACAGTAAAGCCCCCATCATCACTGGGGGCTATTCACTGGGAAACGTGAAAAATGTATCCAAAGGACACACAAGAAGCTGGGATCATCAGTTTTCTCGGGCAGAGAAAAATAACTGAGAAATGGAGTAAAGGCATGGTTTTATATTGTAGACTCTTTTATTTCTTTGCAAAATTCTCATCATGCCTATGTACTACTTTGTCCCAAAATTTAAGAAAATAATATAAATATTCACAGCACACAGCAATTGTGCTCTAGACAAGTTGCTTGATGAAGCCCTGCACCTATCCAAAAGGGAGATAATGCAACACACTTTATAGGGGTGAGACACTAGAAATAACCAAAATCTTCATCAAGTGGGGAATGAATGCATAAAATATGGAATAGCATATGCAAGTTAGATAGACTATCAGGGCAAGGTGGCACACTCCTGTAATCCCAGAACTCAGGAGGCTGAGGCAGGAGGATTGTTGCAAGTTCAAGACCAGGCTGGACTATGAGGTGAGCCCAAGGCCAGCCTGAACCCTATCTCAAAAAGACCAAAAAAGCAACAACAAAAAAAGTTAGACTAAATAGATCTAGCGTAGATCTGGTTCTTAAAGGACCATGTTGTGCATCAACATGGAGACTCAAAAATGTGTTGCGCAGAAAAGAGTATAACATACCATACATGATTAGCATCAACTTCAAGTAAAACTTTAAAAATACACCAAGTATAAAAACAGGCTAGCCCAGTATGGTGGTGTGGGCCTGTAATCGCAGCACTTGGGAGGCTGAGGCTAGAAGATTGTGAAATCAAGCCCAGCCAGACCAACTTAGTGACTTAGAGAGTTTCTGTCTCAAAAATAAAAACCAGAAAGTGGCTGGTAACGAAGCTGAATGCCAAGCCCCTAGCTTCAACCCCCAGTGCTGAAAGTGGGGGCTGCTGGAATTTACCGCTGTGGAAAGCAAGTTTGACTGGGGCAAGGGTTTCCTCCATACCTATAACATTTTATTTCTTTTAAAATTACAGAAAATACATGAAGCAAATAAGAGAAGGAGGATTGTTGCAAGTTCAAGACCAGGCTGGACTATGAGGTGAACTAAATCTTTAGTTCTGAGTGATAAAAATACACATGTTTATTGCTTTGTTCTTCATTTTCCTATATTCTAAATATTTTAGAAAAAAGAGAAATGTATACATGTAGCAGAAGTCCTCTATGTAAATCCTTTTATTGATTTATAGTCAAGTAGAACAGAGAGAGAGTAGAGTAAGAAATAAAGACAATTAAGATTCTTAGGTACATGAACCAACTCCCCACTGTGAATGCACTCATGATGGACTGCAAATGTGTGCCAGTAAAAATAAAAATTTTTAAACTCAAGTAGGATACAGATCAGTGGCACAAGTACTTGCCTGGCAGGTGCAAGGTCATGAGTTCAATCCCTGGTACAAAAAAAAAAAAAACTCAAGTTCCAAATGGTCAGCCTTAACATTACTAATTTGTATTCCATTTTTTTTTTTAATCCAAAACGTTGCATTGGAGGTTTTAAAACATTTGGAAACTCTGTGGTCTCGCAGGTCACATTTCAGACATCACAACAGAATGGAAGCGTTGCCACAGAGAGCACAGGAACCGACCTGGGGCGGGGTGGCCTGTCCCAGCACGACTCCTGTGCACGCCCATTAGCTCACACTCAGCCTCCCCCTTCCCAAACCCACTCAGCATATTCTCTGGAGGAGACAAAAAAAATTGCCCTGAGCATTCTCCTTATCCCCGCCCCTCTTTGCTCTTGGTGGAAATAAAATATTCTATAGGCGGAGCTAAGGACACCTCTTTAAAGACCTGAGTCTCCACACTTGCCTGGCACCTGGGTTCCTGCATCCAGCACCTGTGGAGATGGAAGAACCTGTAATGGAACTTGGAGGCTTCAGCGAGGCCAAACCCGCTACTCGGGAAATCCAGGAGATTGCAGATAAGGTGAGTTGATGCATTTCAGGAAGAAGTCTGATCACAACCACAGGCTGTCGTGTGGCCCAGGCCTTAGAGCACAGATGAACATGAAACCCAGAGCAATGGTAAGCGTGTGGCTTTGGGCAACTGAAACTGGAACACTGGGCTCTTCAGATGAAAGCTTGAATAATCCCAACACTACCAGGGTGACATTGGCCAATCACATTTCTTGCTGGAGCCTCATTTTCCCATTTGTCAAAGGAGGGTTTGTACTGGATCAACTCTAAAGGCTTTACTTCCATGTCTGATTGGAAAAGTACTGATCAGTTAGTCATGAATGTTTCCACTTTGTAATTAAAGTCTAAAGTCATTAACAATTTGACAATTTGAGCCAAGGGTTTAGCTCAGTTGCTTAAGTGCCTGCCTGGCAGGCGCGAGGTTGTAAGTTCGATCCCTGGTACCAAAAAAAAAAAAAAAAACGAAAAGAAAAGAAAATAATTTGATGAACTAGACATTCAATGGTCTGCAGGGAGAGTTTTTATTTATTTAATTATTTTAACGAGAGGAGTGAGGAACAATTCTGTAAAAGTGATCAATTATAAACTTCCTTCATATGTTCCTAAATAGACAGTGTTTTAGTCTCTTGACTGGAGAGTAGTTAAACTAGCAGACAAGAGAACTAACATAACCTCTAGTGCCAATAGGCCACCAAATTGATTATGAGAAAAAGAGAACTCAATATTTTTAGCAAATCAACAAATTTTAAGTGTTCTTTCATTAGCTATCATCTACATAGGTTACTAGGATGCATGTTTTTAAAATTTAATTCCAGGGAGGAGGCAAGGAAAATGCAACTGTAGTCTAGAATATGTTGTACCATCAAAGTAAGCAAGTGCTCATGAAATGACAGAGTTATGTTGTCAGGACACGAGTTCGAAGGAGATCCAGATGGAAAAATCTAGGCCAATTTAAGCCAAAAAAAGTAAAAGAAATATAGCCTATAGAATAAAAGAAACATGCCAAAATCATACATAATTCAATGTATGAATGGGAGAGAGGGGATAGGTCTTCCTTACAATAGAACTCAAATTAGCAAATATATGAGAAATGATACGAAAACAATCACAGTTTGATTTTATACCATAGCACAGTGGTAATTATTATAGGCAAGAAACGACAGTGGATGCTACAACTGTGGATGAAGGCCTGAGAAAAAAGATAGTCGTGTGGTCTGAATGGGTCTCCTTGAAAGTTTATATTAATTACAAAAATAGTAACTTTATAGCGGTGAGCCTGGCAGAAGTCTAAGTGTTAACATCAACAGTAGGGAAACGGGAAACTCCTGAAAGGGGCCACTGAGAGCCCGGGTTGTGCTGTCCCTACCAAAAACGTGGGTGACTAACATAAGGGAAAGCAGACAGACACAGAGAGCAGCATTCTGCACACTGACAACCCACTATTATTCCAAAGTGCCAAGGTCGTGAGCCACAAAGTATTGATCCTAGGAATTAACCCACAGTGGAGGGGACTAGGAACACTTGGCAGCTAAATGTAATGCAGGATCCTGGAGCAGAACAGGGACATTTTGGGGACCGAAGGCAAAATACTCTAAAGGTCTACAGACTGCTTACCAGTATAACACCATGCTTATCTCCTGCTGTTGATGATTATTCTGTGGTCATATAAAATGATAACACTAGGGGAAACAACTCGGTATGTGTTCTTCAAATTTTTTTTTTTTTTTTTTTTTTTTTGTGGCACCGGGGATTGAACTCACAACCTCGCACCTGCCAGGGCAGGTGCTTAAGGCACTGAGCCAAATTCCCTGCCCTGATTTTTTGAGGCAATTTCTTTTAAACTTTAAGTAGCAATTATGGTACTCTTTTTTATTAGTCAAACATATATATAACTACGACTGGAGCTTCACCAGTCACACTGTTACTATTTTGCATTACCACACTGACTTGACCTTAATTCAGCCTAAAGCAACAAAATTTCTATCTTTGTTCGTTTGATTGGTTTGTTTTTTTTTGTTTTTTTTGTTTTTTTTTGCGGCACCGGGGATTGAACTCACAACCTCGCGCCTGTCAGACAGGCACTTAAGTCACTGAGCCAAACTCCCGGCCCTGATTTTTTGAGGTTGATTGTTTTTTTATTTGTTTGTGTCTTTGATTGTTTTTTGAATCAGACTGTCACTCTACAGTGCAGGCTGCCCTCACACTCCCGATGGATCTGCCTGCCGCAGGCTCCCGAGTGACGGAATTACAGGTGTACATCACTGCGCAGGGTTCTGTACGCTCTTGTTTTCTTTCGAAGTACCAAAAGTAGCTCACAGATCTCTTTATCACCTTTGATGATTTTTTGAAGATTGCGGCACCCAGATTTGAGAATCAAATAGTGTCTAACATAGCTTTGATAATTTGTTTCCCTTTTTCTCTTTTTAAGGTTAAAGCACAGCTTGAAAAAAAAACAAATGAGTCTTACCAAGAATTCACAGCCGTAGAGTATAAAAGTCAAGTGGTTGCTGGAACAAACTACATCATTAAGGTAAGACTTCACCATCTGCCTTAGCACTCACAGATACTATATTTCTTGTTTGTTGTTACATTTCTTCTTCTCTACTGATTGTCCTCAATGAAGACGCCAGCATGACACCAGTGCTAGTAACAGGCTCTCAGATTCGGCAGAGGATCTTACACCATTCTTGTTAAATCATAAAACTTTCTTTTACAGATTCTTTTTTTTTTTTTTTGTACCAGAAATTGAACTCAGGACTTTGTAGTTGACAGGCAAGTGCTAATGCTACTAAGTCCCCAGCCCCTTATATTGATTTTTAACTTCTCATTTCTGTAAATCATACAGAAAAGGGTTTCATAAATGTTCAGGGTGAACGTGGCTCCTAAACAAGCACGTGTGGATTCGCTGATTTGTTTCTCTCTTGATAACATGAGTATTTTCCTCCTTTAGGACTGGGTCAGTACATCACTTAATTTTTTGATATAGCCATAAAATTGATTTCTAAAATATTTCATTTTTACTTATTTATTTATCTGGGTATTCATGATTAAAATAATGGCCTTGCAGTGACCTGCATTCACAACTGGTTTTTTTTTTTTTTGGTTGTTGTTATTGTTGTTGTTGCTGTTGTTTTGAGGCAGAGTCTCATTAAATTGCCCAGACTGGGCTCAAATTTTTGATCCTCCTACCTCAACCTCCCAGAGTGCTGAGGTTACAGGTGTGAGATGCCACACCTGTAATTTTTAATATATTTAAATACGCCACATCTTTTCAACTGTACTTAGAGTGCCAGAAGCTACATCTACTGGGGTTGCAAAAAGTTATTTACATTATATATAATTTTAATTTATTTTTATCACTACATGCTTGCAGTATATTGAAATTATATTCATCAAAATACCTAACAGGCAAAAATGATTAAAATGCTTTGTACAACACATTATTCAAGTCATTTCTGAATTCCATTTAATTTGGACACACAGAATCATAAAGCTTTGGAGCAGTTCACTCCAGCAACCTCTTGACTTCTATCTCTTCCTCCTCCTTCCACTCCTCCTCCCTTTTCCTCTTTCTCTCTTCCCCCTCCTACCCATCCTCTTTCCTCCCTGCCTCTCTCCCTCCTTCTCTCCTTCACCCCTGCTACAACTGCAACATTCCAGCCTCTGACCCCAGGTCCTCCTTGTTCCCTGGCAGCCTGGTTGTAGGCTCCTTTGCTCTGGCCCACTCTCCAAGGTTAAGGTCTTGCGAGTGAGCTGATGTCTTGGGTACCTATCAAGAGGCAGCATGGTACAAGGACTGTGAGCTTTGGTGTCAGAGCCTCCCAGGTTTGAACCTTGGCTGGACTTGTTCTATGAGTCATCATTGAAAGCAGAGATTCTCCTCCTCTGAGTTTAATCCCCTAACCTGCACAATGGGATAAAACCCTGAGTCAGGTGCACTTCTAAGAGCTGGACATGTCCTCTCTCATGTAACGCTCACCAACAGTCACTGAGGTGAGTAAGAGCTTCTCCTGTTGAGCAACTGATGAGAAAACTGGGGCCTGGGAAGTTGCGGTAACTAACAAAGGTCACAGGGAGCACAGTCAGGATCTGGAGGCAGAGCATCGCTGTGCCCCCTGGAATCGTGTTTACCAAGGTCGGAGTCTGCCCCGCGCACAAGATAAATACAAACACACAAACAAATAAATGCAGGGAACTGTTTCCCAATTTGGAAGTCAGAAAACAGAATCACCAAAGCATTCAGGCTACCACCTGATTCTGCTCCGTGCATCTTTGTAACAAGCGCAGCTCTGGATTGTCACTTGTGCCCAAATTATAACTTAAAAAGTGCAATAAGTAAACCTAGGATGTGTGCTTCTTGCTTCTTGCCATGGCTTTCGCTTCTTAGCTTTTTCGTGTAAATGAGACTGTGGGCCGATGGCAGCCGGGCTAAGACTGCTGCCCTCCGTCTGGCATTGCGTTCCAGAGAGACTCACGGCAGGAAGGGCTTCACAGGTCTGCAGCCCTCTCACTTGATGTAGATGCAGGTAAATAAATCAGAGTTTTCTCTTTCTCTTTTTTCAGATTCGGGTAGGTGATCAGCATTATGTTCACATAAAAGTATTTGAGCCTCTTCCTGGACAAAACGAAGATGGTCCTGTGCTCTCCAGTTACCAGGCTGGGAAAACCAAGGAGGATGAGCTGGTTCCCTTCTAGTGGCCTCTTCCAGAGTGCACTGGCCACAGAGGAATGATCCTTATTAGTAAATATAACCAACAATAAAGAAACATTCCTTTTCAAATAAATTTCCATTTTATGCATGTGTTTTATTAAATAGAAATGGCCTTTACTTTTCAAAATCAGAATTAGTGTTTCAGAGCAGAAATTGCATAGGTATTACTGTTAACTGGAAATCTTAGCTCCCTCCATGCCCGGCAGGCAGGCGAGGTCTTGGGCTGTCAGTCAATCAACCTCCTATTCCCTGTGAGTTCTGAGAACCCAAGAGTTCCTCTCCACTCTTATATTTTAAGATTGAATCAGATATTTTACAGAATATATTTTTATTTTGAAACAATCTTAAACTCAAGGAAAAACTGTGAAAAAACAAAAACAAAAAAACAACAACAAAAATTTTCCCTAGATATTTAAGAGTTTGCTACCTATAGTAAATCCCTGTCACCAACATACTAGCATTTCCTACTACAAATACTTATGTACATTGCCCCCAGCCAAGGACTCTGTTGCTGAAATAAATCCTTCCAAATCAGGAAATTAACACCGATGCCTGCTAGCATATATGCCTGGATGCCATTCACATTTCTCCAGTCTTCCCACTAATAAATACCCTCCATTACA
Source organism: Dasyprocta punctata (assembly GCA_004363535.1). Taxonomy (NCBI): domain Eukaryota; kingdom Metazoa; phylum Chordata; class Mammalia; order Rodentia; family Dasyproctidae; genus Dasyprocta; species Dasyprocta punctata. The sequence continues at coordinate 52,818 of RJWM01008926.1, forward strand.
ACGGTTTTTAATAGATTTGCAAATGTGGGCAAACCACCATATCAGTTACAGAATATTTTCCTCATCTCAAAATGAAATCCCATACTAACACCTCTCCATCCTCCTCTACCTCACCTCTCCACACACATACAATGCATACTCTATATCTAGAGTTACCTTTTCTAGAAAATTTATATATGCAACATATAATTTATATATGAGATCATATGGCATGTGACATTTTGTAACTTACTTCTTTCACTTAGTATAATGTTTTCCATGTTAATCTGTGTTGTAGCATTTATACGTATTTTATTCCTTTTATATTTAACACAATAGTGTCTTAGTTGCTTTGTCCTTGCTGGAAGAAAGTAATACTCCTCAGTTACAGGAGGAATGAATTTTGTAGCAGTTTCAGTCCATAGTTGGGTGGCTCCAAGGCAGGGAGACTTGGTAAGAGAGGCCTGGAGAAATAGTTCACAGAATGGCAGGCAGGAAGCAGTGGGTCTTCCTCCTTCTTTCCTTCAATTTTTATTAACTGTTTAATTTGTTTTGTTTTGTTTTGTTTTTTGGTGCTAGGGATCGAACACAGAGCCTTGTGCATGCAAGGCCAGAACTCTACCACTGAGCCACACCCCAGCCCTCTCACGTGGACTGGACTTGTGACATACATACATCCACTGGAAAAGGACAGCGGGGTGTGAACTCTCTGTCCCTTTCCCTGCCTCCCACCTCCCCCTGCGGGGGTCCCAGCCCCTCCTCCAGGCCTCACCCTGCTTATATTTCAGCAGCAGGACTCACAAAGGCTCCCTCAGCCCAGACAGAAAGTGGATTAGTGGTTGCTTAGGGCGAGGAGAGCGGTGAGACCCAGGAGGGGGTTACTAAGGCACATGAAGGCGTTTTTGGCAGTGACTGACATACAAATACACATATCTGCTTGCCAAAAGTATCAAAATGAGTGTTTGGAATATGTGCGCTCTATCGTGGTCAATTATAACTCGGCGAAGCTTTATTTACTCATTTACCTTGAGGCGGAGCTTTGCTGGTCTCAGACTCCAAAGCTCCCGTGACCCTACCCCAGCCACCTCCCGGAATCCCCTGTAGAGTCTGGGGGAAGGCGAACACCACTGGCTGGCCTGTCCCCGCCGCACGAGCGCACCCTGGTTCCCAGGAACACAGAGCTTGCCCCAAGCTCCCATGAAAGCCTCTGTGAGCAGCGGCTTGCATCCTGCTGGGGCGGTCCCCAACCTCTAAAGCTGTTGATTGACAAAGGGATGCGTGGAGTCCCATGGAAATCTATGCTCAAAAACCACTGAAGAATGAGCAATGCCTTTCTGTACTCACTGAGCACACAGGGCCAGCTCACTCTCTCTGTCCACGCCCCAAGGTGCTCACTGCCTGGGACGGGAGAGTGCCACGTGAGACAGGGAGACCCCGCGGAGAGCCCTCGGGCACAGGTCTGCATGCAGCCAGTGCTGACTGAGCACTCACCTCGCGCTGGGAGTCCCGCCAGGCTGCGGTGAGACTGGGGAAACAGACGCCAGGGCTCCTTCCCCCCACACACTGGAGCATCAGAAAGGAGACCAGTTGGTGAACAATCAGCCACTGATTCAGGAGACGCTTACTGAGCGTTCATTCTCTCTCAGGCTCTGTTCTAGGCTAGTGATGGTGAACCTTTCAGAGATTTCAGTGCAAGAAACAGCCCGCTGCAGCATGCGTGCCGCAGGCTCACCACCACTGGAGGCTCTGAGCTCTGGGAGTATAACCGTTATCGCGGGAAACGAAGAGAATAACGATAATCAAAATAAGTGCGGCTTGTGAATAATGCTATTCAACACAGTCCCAAGGCCAGTGGGAAGGGGGGAGGTCCTCTGTCAGCAGGTGACATCTACTGAGACAGCGACGGTAAGAGTAATCACAGAGGAGCATCCTGGCTCACAGAACCGCAAGCTCCAGGCTTGGGATGGAGGCCAGCTTGGGACGGCTCCCTTGGTCCGAGCGAGGCCACTGCATCCAGACTGCGCTGAGGGAGCGGTGCTGTGGGGTGAAGTTGGAGAGTCAGGCAAAGGCTGAGCATGCAATATCTAATAGTCCATTGTGGGGTGGGGGGGGATGGTTTTTTTCCCCTTAAATCAATGGAAAGAGCTAAACATGGTAGTGTGCACCTGTAATCCCAGCACTTGGAAGGCTGAGGCAGGAGGATCACTAGTTCAAACCCAGTGTGAGCAAATAGTGAGATTCTCTCTGAAAGTAAACACTTTTAAAAAGGATTGTGCGTGTAGCTCTGTGATAGATCACTTGCCAAGCCAGCATGTGTGAGTCCCAGTTTCACCCTCCAATAACGCAAATAATAATAATTATTATGATTATTTATTGAAAAGCCAATGAAAACATGTTAATGAAATGCACCCAGTGCTATAATGTCATCTAGATTATGTTTATCAATGATCACCCAAAGAGCACTATGGAGAACAAACAGTACATAGAATTTTTTGACATGAAAATGCAGACGTTTCTGATGGGTTGGATTTGGCAATCAGAACATGAAGCATGACTCTATGGCTTCTGGGGTGAGCACTGGGTGACTGGCAGTGTCCTTTAGGTGAAGGCTGGAGAGACTCCGGGAAGGAGAGTCAGCTATGACACACAGCACGTCAGTGCCACAAGAAGGAGCAAACACGGAGATTGGCTCATAGCCAAGCCCCTGCCTCTGGTCCAGAGCTTGATGACTTCCAGCCTGAGTCACTCCAGCACCTCCTGACCATGCAGCTTACAATCCTGGCCCCCCATTTCTGCCCAGTCTGGTCCTTCACATTGATTTTCACCTTTGATATTTCATTCTCTCCATCTGCCTCTTCTCCCCTGCCAATCTCAGGAAAACTGCCTTGGGTCTTTCTCCATTTATTGATTCTCTTCCTTGTATTACAAACTACAGATAAACACATGTTGATAGTGAAAGTGTATCAAAGAAGCATTTAAAATTTTTACTTGGAGGATGTGAAAGGAATAACAAAATCTCCATAACTTGTCTTGTAAGGGTAGAAGGGTGACATACTGTCGTAGGCAGCTGAGTTAGATAGAAATATAAGCAGGCAGATAGGGCTGGGCCCTCAAAGGATCCAGTGCAGAAGACCAGATACCTAGGAACTATGGGGGAAAACACCTTCCTCTGTTGGCCAGATCTCAAAACAAAAAACAAAACAAATGCAGCCACACCCTAAGGATAAACATCATGGGTTGATAATCTAAATAGGCATCACCTTGATACCAAGACCACCTTGAGGAAGCTAGAGGAAGCCACTAATCCAAACTCCTACAGACAAAGGCCCTATGTCCCCTTGCTAAGTGATTTGCTTCCTCATTTGTTCCAAATTTAATCAATTTTACCTGAGTAATTACACTCGTACTCTTATTGGTTGACCATAGTTCTGTTCCACCTCACGCCTGCCTGCCTTAGGGGTCCCGAGTGGGTTGCCAGGGACTCTCTCTTTTCTAGGGACTTTTATAGAGCAAAGCCATGAGGTTAGACAGGTCCAAGGTGGGAAAAAATGGGAACTTGCAAGGTTGGCATAAGGTACGACATAACTATGGTTAACCAGTAAGATGAATTGGTCAGGTAACATAGATTAAATCAAGGACAAATGGGGAAGCGAGTCACTTAGTAAGCGGAGATGCTTAACAGCAGTGACTCTTCCTGTAGGGGGTTGGCGTGCTGACTCCTGACTTTCTCAGGGTGATGGAGAAGGATTTGGACTCTTAATCCTTAGGGTGCGGTTGTATTTGCTTTTCCTTTTGTCTTGAGATCTGGCCCACAGCAGGAGGTGCCTGTCTCCTCAGAGTCACAAGGTATCTGAACTTCTGCACTGGCTCCTTTGAGGGCTCAGCCCTGTCTGACTGCTTATAATATTGCTAACTAACTCAGCTGCCTGTAACATAGACCCCGCTCTGAAGTACCCTGAGCTGCCATGAGGGAGTAAGGGGCAATGACCGATCTGGCTTCTTCAGGCTGAAGAGGGTTGTGGTTGTTGATCAGTAGTCAGAGATACTCCACAGACGGTCTATCTAAAGGCCCTCCATAGACACCAGGCATTTCCATCTTTGGTAGGTGTACAACTTTGAGTCTGGGTGAGATAAAGTCAAAGAAACAATGAAGTATGCATGGGCCAAATAATAGAATCAACAAGATAATTATGAGTATAGTTAACAAAGATTTCCACCAAGAGGAGCTAGTAATGGCTTTCCATAAGGAGGAAAAAGATAAGGTCCAGGGAATTTCAGGGTCTGACATGTCATTAATTTGTTGTCTAATATCTTGAACAGCTATTGAGATATTAGCAGAAGGATCAGGAATGTATACACAGCACTCAGTTTTTACAACTGCACAAGTTCCCCCCTGTGCTGCTGTTAGAATGTCTAATGCCATCCGATTTTGGAGCACAGCCTGTCTCATTAATTTTACTTCTTCATTTAGGGAAGAGAGACCAGCAGTGGTGTGTTTTAATGTGCACTGGGTACAGTTATTCAAGACCTCAATATGTTGCATGACATCTTCTAATCCTAGGGAAAGGATAAAGACAGAGACCAAGTGATTGTACCAGTGAAACACACTTCTGGACCATTGATGTTGTAGGCAGGCTTGTTGATACTTTTGATGCTCTTGCCTTGTAACCATGCAAATCCTAATGTGCATCTCCCTATCCATCCAGGGGGCAGCCAGGGCCACAAATTGGTCCCACAAGTCTAGTGAGTGCCATTGGGGGCTTCCCATCTAATTCCAGGACAATTAAACCAGTCTGTTGCAAACCAATCATTAGCCTGTAAAGTTACTGTGTGTATGCACTATTTAAGGGGTGGCAATCCCAAGTGTTTAGTGGCATTAGGCTAATGAGAATACAAGTGGCTCTTTTGTTCCCAATACAAGGGGGTCTTTCTACTGAGACGCCCTATAGAGGGGGTTAACCACAGACAGTCATCCCATATTTGAAAATAGCCATCTTTATAGCTATGCTTGTTGGCCATCAAGATAGGATCCTTGCTTTTACTTAATAGGTGCCTCACTAGTACTCATAAAGAGGCTTCAGTGGCCTTGTTAGAAAAGGTTTGATTATGTCCTGGATCATTAAGAGTATAATTTATAGGCCATTCTGTTACTCTGTAATGGTGGGCTAAGCTTTGAGTTATTGAACTTTTGTATCTCATTAATGTAGTCTTGCAATTTGTTCCAATCATCTCCTTGAAGAGGGGATATCCACCAGGGAAGTCCTGATGTACTCGACAAGGGGAGTAGGCCACATATCCAACAGGAGGTTTGTTGTAATGATTCTGCATAATCCTGTGCCCAAATTAGGAAGGAATTGCATCCTCCTTTGAGTGGCAAAGTGAATAGCAAAAGGACTAATAGTAACATTGCTTATCTGAAGGCTTTGTTTTTCTCTTGAAGAGGAATTTTAAGTCTTCTGTGGGTTCGCAAGAGTATGTAGGTGGTTGTTCACCTTCAGTGACAGTCTCTGGTTTCCAGGGCTTGAGTCTGGTGTGATGTATCCAAGAATCCAAGCCTGTTGTCTTGACAGCAGAAGGAGTTGACAAGCTCACGGTGTAGGGTCCTACCCAAGTTGGTCCTAGGGAAGGAGATGATGAGGGAGGGGACTTTACTAGTACTAAATCTCCAGGATGGAATACAACATTTCCCTCTTTTTTAGGCTGAGATTTTGTTAGCTGTTGAAGAGTTTGTTGGAATTTAGCCAATGAGGTGACGTCTTTTAGTAAGGTATTCGTTTCTCTATCAAAAAGAAAGTCATTAGTAAGAAAAGGGTATCCATAAAGCATTTCAAATGGTCTGAGACCTAGAATTTGAGGTGTGTTTCTTATTTTGATAAGAGCTAAAGGTAGTAAGTGAAGCTACTGAAGGTGGGTTTCTTGAGCCATTTTATGAAGTTGTCCTTTTACAGTCTTGGTTACCTTTTCTATCTTTCCTGATGATTGTGGTCTCCATGCACAACAGAGATGATAGAGAATCCCCCGTGCCTGAGAAACATTTTGCGTGACTGTTGCTTTAAAAGAAGGTCCATTATCACTTTGTAAGAGCTTAGGAAGTCCGAATCTGGGGATGATTTCTGAGACTAAAACCTTTACCACCTCTTGTGTTTTTTCTGTCCTACAAGGGAAGGCCTCAAACCAGTTTGTGAAAGTATCCACCGAGACCAATAGATACTGAAGTCTTTTACTCTTTGGCATATGAGTAAAATCGAGTTGCCAGTCTTTCCTGGGGTATTTACCATGTCTCTGTACACCTGGAGGAACTATGGTTTGGTTAAGAAGATTGTTTTGTTTTTTGTTTTTTGTTTTTTTTGGCAGAGTTCACATGTTTTAATTACCTGTTGTATTGTCTGGGAGAGTCTTTTTCCTATGAATAACTTTGAGGCCATCTGTTGGATGTTGTCTCTCCCCAAATGAAAGGTTTGGTGCAAAGACTTAATAATCTTCCATTGACTAGCACCAGGAAGGAACATTTTACCATCATCTGATTGTAATCATTCTGATGGCAGGATCTGGCATCCATGGGAGAGAGCCCATTCAATTTCTGACTGAGAATATTTGGATCAGGTGTGATCAAGGGGTCCTTCCCAGATTGGGGAGCCTGAAGAGGGGGCCCTCAGGCAGCCTTTTTAGTTGCTGTATTAGCCAGTTGATTACCTTGATATAATTCATCAATTTTTTTTTTGGTGTCCTTTACAGTGAATTACTGCCACTTTGGAGGGCATATAGATGGTTAGTAAAAGATCATCTATCTCTTTATGATACTTTATGGGAGATCCATTGGCTGTTAGGTAATTTCTTTCTTTCCATATGGTTGCATGGGCATGTACTACTAGGAAAGCATATCTTGAATCAGTATAAATATTGACTTTTTGTTCTTTGCTGAGCTGTAGGGCCCTGGTCAGGCCTATTAGTTCTGCTAGCTGGGCACTAGTTCCAGGCATAAATGAGGAACTTTCAAGAGTCTGATGTAAAGTTAGCATTATATATCCTACCTTTCTTGTTCCATCTTCCATGAAGGAGCTGCCATCATAGAAGAGGGTTAAATCAGGGTTAGTCATGGGGCTGTCTAATAAGTCTTTTCTGACTGCATATGTATGGAGGATTACCTGTTCACAGTCATGTCTGTCAACCTCAGTTTCCTCCTCCTCCTCCTCTGGCAAAAAGGTGGCAGGTTTCAAGGAGGAACATGTCTTTATTTGAACAGCTAATCCTTTTAGAAGTAGAGCTGGATATTTAAGAAATCAGTTGTCTAACAGCCATAGATTCCCTTTGGAAGAAAGAAGTCCTGCCACATTGTGAGGTGTATATACGATGAGATCTTGGCCTAAAGTCAGCTTGGATGCCTCTGGCACTAAGAGAGCTACAGCTGCCACAGCTCTAAGGCAAGCAGACCATCCCTTCACTACAATGTCTAATTCATGGCTCAGATACCCTATAGGCTGTTGAGTGGGTCCTCGATCTTGCTTAAGCACTCCCAAGGCCATGCCTCACCTCTCATCGACATAAAAATTGAAATGGTATCCTGTGGGTAGGCTCAGGGCTGGGGCATTTAGAAATGCTTGTTCAAGCTTCTGGAATGCAGCTTGGGAATCAGGTTCCCAGATTAAAATATGGGTATCTGCCTTTTGGATCTCTTTTATAAGTTGATAGAGGGGTCATGCAATTTCCCCATACCCAGGTATCCAAAGGTGGCAAAAATCTATAATTAGCTGTTTTAGAGTCTTGGGCTGTGGAAAGGAGAGAATTGGTTGAATTCTTTCTTTTCCTAGTCTTCGGGTCCCCTTGGATATGATGAGGCCTAAATATTTTACCTCAGGACTACAAAGTTGTGCCTTAGATTTAGAAACCCTATAACCTCTGTCTGCTAGAAAATTTAGCAGAGCAGAAGTGCCTTGGCTACAGAGCTCTTCTGAGGGGGCACATAACAGTATATCATCTATATATTGTATGACCAGGACCTGGGAAAACTCAAAACATGCCAAGTCATGGGAAGGCACTTGTCCAAACAGATGTGGACTATCCCTGAACCCTTGGGGGAGCACAGTCCAGGTCAATTGAGATGTTTGATTGTGTGGGTTTTTGAAAGCAAAAAGAAACTGGGAATCTGCATGTAAAGGAATACAAAAGGAGGAACCTTTTAAATCTAACACTGAAAACCAACTGGCATCTTCTGGGATCTGAGAAAGGAGAGTGTAGGGGTTAGGTACCACTGGATGAATTGACACTACAGCCTCATTTATCAATCTAAGGTCCTGTACTAATCTCCATTCTCCACTGGGTTTTTGAATTCCCAAGATCTGAGTACTGCGTGGACTGTTACAGGGCTTAAGCAAACCTTGTGTCCTTAGATTATCACTTGTAGGTAGTAATCCTCTCTTAACTTCAAGCCTTAAAGGATATTACTTCTGGTGAGGAAAAACTGTAGAATCTCCGAGATGTACCTGTATTGCAGCAGCTCTTATTGCCCAACCTATTTTACCTTTAGTTGCCCATACTTCAGGATTTATTTCTGTCTCTACAAGGGAAAGATAGCATACTTGACTTGGGTGCATATATATTACAGTATTCAAAAATGATAAAATATCTCTCCCTAAGAGGGGAACTGGACTTTCAGACATAATCAAAAATGAATGTGTAAAAAGAAAGCCATCCCAGTTACAGCCTAGGGGTTGTGAAAAATAGTGAATTACCTCCTCTCTAGTGACTCTTTTTACTGAGGTGTGTTGACTAGAAGGAAGGCCAGGATTGAAAAGAAGAACTGAGAGACTTGCACCAGTGTCCAGCTGGTTTCTTTTTCCTCTATAGTCATGATTACCTGAGGATCCCCTGTGGAGATGACAGTCTGGCCAGAGGGAGAGAGCAAAAAATGCCCCCAGGCCCTTCAGACTTGTTGGACCACATGAAAGGATAGATCCAAGCTCTGGGGCCTTGGCCTCAGAGGGCAGTCTGCCCTCCAGTGGTCACCTGTGCAGTCAGGCCATGGTCCCTGGGGCTTCTGAGTGCAGCCCCTTTTAAGGTGACCTGGCTGTGGCAGCGATAGCAGGTCAGTGTAGTCTTCAAGTTCTTCCGGGAATCCCGAGAGTTACACTTAAGGTCTGCTCCTCTTAATGCTGCAACTAAGTCAGTCACTTTTTCTCAGTCTCTTTGTTTTCTCTCTTTGGCTTCCTTCTCCTCATGGTTTTAAAATACTGAGGAGGCAATTTTTACTAAAGTATCAAGTGAACTATCTGGAACAAAAGCCATCTTTTGTAACTTTTTTCTAATATCTGAGGCTGACTGGGTAATAAATTTATCTTTAAGAATAATTTGTCCTGCTATTGAATCAGGATCTAAGGAAGTATGTTTTATCAATGCCTCTCATAAACAAAGATGGCAAAGGGGTGTTCCTTTTTTTCTTGTTGAATAACTGCTAATTTAAAATAATTGAATGGTTTAGTTCTTATCCTTCTTAGACCTTCAAGAACACATCTGGAAATGTTTCCTAATCCAATCACCCATCTAGTTGTTAGGCCAGTAGGGGTCTTGCATAGGGACTGCTTGGGAACCAGTGGGGAGTGGTAGCTCCCCTGGCTGTCTATCTTCTGGCCTTCTAAAATTAACAATATGATATTCATCTCCATATGCAATAGCAGCTTGTAATGCTGCTTGTCTCTCACTAGAAGGCAATGTCTGATTTAAGAGTAGCATTACATCTTTCCAATCTAGCTCATAGGTCCGAGTAAGTCCTCTAAGGACCTCAATGTACTTGTCAGGGTAATGTGAAAATTTTCCAAGGTCTGACTTAATCTGTTTTAAGTCCCTGAGAGAAAAAGGCACATGAATTCTGGAAGTCCCAAATTGTCCATGTGCTTCCTGTAAAGGATATTGCCCTTGAGGTGCTTGCATAAACTCAGATAAGGATGGGTATGCCCCCGTAGAGGTCTGGATTACAGCTGGTCTAGAAGCCTCATCTTTAAGACTCAAAGGGCAAGTATGGGGCACCTCAGGTTCAGTAGATTTGATTAGGGCTGCTTTGTCCTCAGGTTTCAAACGTTTGGGAGCAGCAATTTCATGCTCTGGGGTAGTAAATGCCTTAAAGGCCTGAGGTGCTGAGTGTTCCTGTGGCTCATATTTACATTTAGAATATAAATAAGGAGTATTTCTCAATGCAAGGAAAGTCTGAGCATAAGACAATTCTGACCATTTACCCTCTTTCTTACAGTATGCCTCTAGTTGTAAAATAGTATCAAAATTAATACTTCTCTCTGTATTCCATTTTGGTTCTAGGGGGTAGGTAGGCCATGCACACATGCATAGAACTATCAAACAGCGCTTTTTCAACATGGAAGGGTCGAACATCTTCAGTGCTTAAGAATGCACTCCAAAGGAGTAAGGGGCTTTGGCACTGAGTTGCCCATGTATGTAACATAAAAAGCCACATGTAAGGCTGTGAAACCTTTTTTTGTACCAAGAATTGAACTCAGGAACTTTTGCTGAGCTATCTGTCGCCCTGTAGTGCAAGAGACTTTGACATTGACCTACCAACTATGCAAAAAGGTGATCAAGGTGTCCCTTTTATTTCTATTTGATAAAGATACTCAAGGAGTCCCTCAGGTTTACTCTGCTCCAGGGCAGGTGGATGCCATCTGGAGAGTTGAAGATAAATTCAACTAGCCTATCCACCCTCAAACTGGCACACGATTTTCTCTTCCCTGGTAGGTCATAAACTTTGTTTCCATATGACATTTATAAGTTATTGTGACAGGAATGTTTAAAGAAGGAAGCGTAAGTTAGTAATAAACTACTACTTTTGTTCCATGGAAGAGAGCATACATTAAAAGGTGAGTTGAAAGTAGAGCACTTCTCAGGTTATAAAGTAACTCATCTCTAGAAATAGGTAGAACAATTGACTGGTGGAGCTTTTCCCCGTGCACTAGGGCAAAGGAGTCTCCAGACATTTGTCTCCATGTTAATTATCTAGGTAACCTCTCCTAGTAACAGGACAAGGCTATACTTTACTTAAATTTTTATATCTTTGAAGCTCCGAGGTTAAATTTATAAATTATCATCTAGCAATCATATTTTATGTTAATAAAAAGCACATCAGTCTTCTCAGCACACAGAAAAGAAAGGCTATTTGCTCTAAATTAACATAGATAAATCATTCCCCTACCAGCTGCTGTGAAATGTAAACAATTTTTACAAGCTGTCTCAGTTTAATCTCTGAAGGGAAGGGTAGTCTAAGTAATCTAAAAATCCATTGAAAAGTTTAGCAAGAGTTCCTAGTCTACTAGCAGAGAAATAAGGGTAATAGATAAGTGGAGATTTTCTGTGGTCACGAGACAATGTCCACTGAGGAACTTCTGGATGTCCACCAGAGAGCCACCCTGGCCAGAAACCCTCAGTTGTTCTCAGTTTCTATTGGCTCAGATAACCAGAGGTCAGTCTCCAGAAAGGAATCCAGCTGTCTGTCTGGTCGACATTCCACTGACTCCATTGGCCACTGGCTTCAATAGGGATTCACCAAACAGTTGCTGGGGAAACCTGTCCTCTGCTTTGAAGGGTGGCAGCTGCTGTAAGAGCAATTAATTAGCTGGCAGAGTAACCACTGCTTGTGACAATCAAGGTTCTATAAGGGTTAGGTAAAAGCCTGAGCAAGATCATTACCTAGTGTTCTATAAATTTACAATGAAGGTTTTAAAGTCCACAACTTGAAAGTTTGGAAACCCTCCTTAGTCTCTAAATGTTTAGATCCTATAAGTATGCTGCTTTGGAGAATAGTTTCTTCCAGTGTCACCTGGGAGGGGTTCTCCCCACTGTGTCTCAGGTTCAACTGCCAGAGAAATCGTGGCCCAGAACACTAAGCTGGGACTTGGCTTTTATGTGTGCTTTCCTGGGCAGGCACAATTCCCATGTCTCATCTCACCCAGAGAAAGGATATGTGTCCTTTATCTAAGATGACTTCCCTGTCTTCGTCATTAGCAAATGCTCATTTTCTACGGGCTTAACTTAGGAGGAAAAGGCTGGAATAGTCTAGAGTTCTTTATGATCCTGCATTCCTCTATAAGGAAAGTACAAGGTGGAAAAATGAGTAGAAGTAAAGCCACAGAAAGGAAACTGAAGCAGAACAAGCCTGACATTTCCTCTAGCATGCAGAAGAGGATCAGAGCCAATCTGTCTCAGTGAAACCTCGCCTCCAAGTCTTGAGACTGGCCACCAGCCTAGTGCCACTTAAATGATGGAAGGAGTCCCAGTTTTATTGTATGCATGTATACTCTCAAAGTCTGAGCTAGATTTCATTTAAGAACCATTTTACAGAAGTTTACATTAAAGTCTGCCAGAGGTGTTCTAATATTATTTTTTCTAGTGCTAATATCTAAATACAATCAAGCAGGGAGGATCCAACCAGAAGACAATTAGGCAGCCTTACTGGTGAGCAAGCAGCACAGATTCCAGGAAGAGAAAGACCAGCACCTCCCATGATCCTACCAGGGCACTGGCTGAGAATCAACACACACCACCCCCAAGCAACCTGCTGGTTCAGGGGACCAGCTAAGTGGATAGCAACTAAGGTACATAAAGCAACTAATTGCTTGTATTGTTTGGTTGATTTCACATGCCTGGGGCTGGCAGTCTGAGCATCTCTTGGAAGGATGACAGTAGGCAATATAGCAAATATGGGGGGTTCCCTTCTGTCTTGTCTTTGAGGTCCAATATTGTTCTCACTGTTTTGCATTATTCTGATTAACTGTTTTGCTTCATTCAATATTCTGTTTTTAGTGGTTTTATTCTATTTTGTTTTTGGTTTGATTTTGCTATACCTGATAGAATAGTCAACTATTGTGAAAATAACAAGATATACTGTAGTAGCTATTGATTTCCTAGTATCCTGCTTTGAAGTTCTGTACCAACTCTACTGCTTGGTTTTGACTGACTTTGTTCTGTTATGTTTTGTTGGATTTTCCTGTCTTTAAAATAATTTTTTTTTAATTTAAATAGCCCAGTACAGCGTTTTAGCACAATCCATCAGGAGAACACCCGGCCAGCCTCACAGCACACAGAGGTACTGAGCCCAGCCCAGATCAGAGCCCTAGAGCTGCTCATCAGGGAGTGGCCAGCCTAGCTGCAGTGCCTTAGAGAACTTGAGCTCTGCCCATCAGAGCACAAGGCAAGAGCTCCATTGTTCAGGGGTACAGGCTGCGCAGCAGGTCCTAGAGGTTGGGAACCTGCCCAACAAGGAGCAAGGCCCCGGCACTATAGGCCTGGGACTCGCCCAGGCTTGCCCCACACTCCAGAGGCTCTGAACTCCTTACAGCCAGACACAAAGCCTGGGTGCACTCTGCCTAGCCACTTAGGTCCAGGAGATTCCAAACTCCAACCAGCCAGGCTCAAGATCCAGTGACACATCCAAGGGCTGCATCTCTGCTAGCCACCTGGGTCCTGGGGGTTCTGAAAGCTACACAGCCAGGTTCCAGGCCCTGGCAACAGGTTCCAGGATTGTGACCCTGCTAGCCACAAGGAGGATACAAACTTTGTCCAGCCCAGCATCCCAGAGCAACCCAACAAAGTACATCAGGGGAACACACGGCCAGCCTCACAGACCACAGAACACAAGGATCCAGCACCATAATCTGAGGGTGTGCTCCAGCTAGACATGGGGATATTGGAGGATTGAAGCTCTACCCAGCACAGTGTTCCAGTGCAATCCATCGGGAGGCTGCCTGCCCAGCCACACAGGTCCCAGAAGAAAATGACAAAACAAAAGACCAAGAGACAGTCTCAATGCCCTAGCCCACTGAGAACAAATCCAAGAGACAATGAAATGGAAGACACTGGGAGTCACACAAGTGAGCTTTATGAAATGATAGCAACTGAAGTAAAGAAACAACTCCATAAAGCTATAGAGAAACTCAAATCAGAAATAATCTCTCAGGTAAAAATTGAAATGACAATCATTATGAAAGAAATGCTATGTGTATCTAAAGAAGATCAAGATAAAAAAATAGAAGAACGTAAGAAAATGAAGGAAACTTTGAGTGAACAATATAGGACACAAATAGAATGCATAAAACAGATTCAAAGGGAAATTCAGGAAATGAAAAATTCCATAGAAAGCTGGCAAAACTGCTTGAATGAAGCTGAAAATAGAGTCTCAGACCTCGAAGACAGCATGGAAGCTTATGATCACAAAAGAAAAGATCTCAAAAATAACAAGGAGCCAGGAAACAACAATTCAACAGCTGCAAGATGATGCCAAGACAAATAACATAAGATTAATAGGTATCAATGGAAAAGCAGGGGTCAATACTAATGACTTGGGAAGACTATTTGCAGAAATAATAGCAGAAAATTTTCCAAACATGGGAAGAGAATCTGATATACAGGTAAGTGAGGCATACAGAACCCCAATTAACCACAAACAAAATAAATCTTCACTCAGACATATAATAATGAGGGTATCAGAAATACAGCACAAAAACAAAATACTAAAAGCTGTCAGAGAAAAGAAACAGATCACCTATGAAGGAAAGCCTATCAGAATCATGGCAGACTTCTCAACACAAACCTTCCAGTCAAGAAGACCTTGAAGTGAAGTATTTCAAATCCTGAAAGAAAACAACTTTCAACCCAGATTGATGTATCCTGCAAAACTATCCTTAAAAATTGATGGGGAAATAAGACACTTCCATGAAAAGAACAACTGAAGAAATTTATGGCCTGCAAACCAACACTACAAAGAGTACTTAAAGACACTGTAGAAAGAGACAAAGATAGCTACCATCTTAAGAACAACAACAAAAGGAAACCACCAAGCAGGGCAAATAATTAAACAAAAAATGTAGAAAACCAACAATAGAAAAATATCATGACAGGGATGAGCCAGTACATATCAGTTATACCAATCAATGTAAATGGTCTCAACTCACCAATAAAAAGAAACGGACTGGCAGAGTGGGTTAAGAAACAAAATTCAACAATGTACTATGTACAAGAAACACATTTAACTCAAAAGGAAACTCACAGACTAAATATCAAAGGCTGGAAAACAATGCTCCATGCAACAGGAGCCCAGAAAAAAGCAGGGGTAGCTATTATGTTTGTAGACAATGTGAGCTTCAAACTGAGAATGATCAAAAGAGATAAACAGGGTCACTACATACTTGTTAGGGGAAAACTTCAAGAGGAAGAGATTACAATCATAAATATATATGCACCGAATATGGGAGCACTCAACTTTGTAAGACAAATCTTAATAGATGTGAAAAACCAAATAAACAATAATACAGTTATAACTGGGGAACTTAACACCCCACTGTCACAAAGAGACAGATCAACCAAACAAAAAATTAGCAAAAAAATAACAGAACTGAATCAAACTTGTGAACAAATGCACCTAGTGTGTACCGAGTGCTCCAACCATCAACATCAGAATACACATTCTTCTCAGCTGTACATGGTTCATTCTCTAAAATAGATCATATACTGTTCCACAGAACATGCTTAAGTAAATGCAAAGGAACCGAAATAATTCCATGCATATTATCTGACCATAGCACAATAAAATTGGAAACTAATGACAAAAAACCCCACAAGAACCCCAAAACACATGGAAATTAAATAATACTCTCCTAAACTATCAATGGGTCACAGAAGAATTTAAACACTATGCACAATTTAATGAAAATGCAAATACAAATTACCAGAAACTGGGACACAATAAAAGCAGTCCTCAGAGGGAAATTTATAGCACTAAACTCCCACATCAGAAAAATGGAAAGAACACACATAAACAACCTAATGCTGCACCTCAAACTTCTAGAAAAAGAAGAACAAGTCAACTCCAAAGCCCAAAGAAGGGAGGAAATTACCAAGATCAGAGCACAAATTAATGCAATTGAAACTAAGAAAACAATACAAAGAATCAATGAGTCAAAGAGTTGGTTCTTTGAAAGAATGAATAAAATTGACAAACCCCTAGCCAACGTTATCAAAAAGAGGAAAGAAAAAACTCAGATTCATGCAAAAAGAAATGAAAAGGCTGAAATCACTACAGACCCTGTGGAAATACAGAAGATCATCAACACCTATTTCAAAAACCTTTACTCACATAGATTTGATAGCACAGAAGAAATGGACAGATTCCTTAAAACCTATGAATTACCAAAGCTGAACCAAGAAGATGTAAAACTACTGAATAGCCCAATTTCAGCTAATGAAATTGAGAATGTAATTAGAACCTTACCAACAAAGAAAAGCCCAGGTCTTCATAGATTCACTGCTGAATTCTATAAGAAAGTTAGGGAAGACTTAATGCCAATACTCCTCAAACTCTTCAGTGAAATTGAAAAGGAAGCAAGTCTCCCTAACTCGTGCATGGAAACAAGTACTACCCTAATACCAAAACCAAAGAGAGACCCAACCAAAAAAGAAACTTACAGGCCAATCTCCCTAATGAATATAGATGCAAAAATCATCAGTAAAATACTGGCAAATAGAATACAGCAAGTCATTAGGAAGATTATACACCATGATCAAGTGGGATTCATCCCAGGAATGAAGGGATGGTTCAACATACACAAATCAATAAATATAATACACCATATTAATAGGACCAAGGACAAGAACCACATGATCATCTCAATAGATGCAGAAAAACTTTTGACAAAATCCAATACCCATTCATGATAAAAACCCTACAGAAAATCGGAATAGATGGTCTCTACCTCAACCTGATAAAAGCCATATATCATAAACCAACAGCCAACATCTTACTAAATGGACAAAAACTGAAAACTTTCAACTAAAATCAGGAGCAAGACAAGGATGTCCATTATCAGCACTCCTAGTCAATATACTTCTGGAAATATTAGCCAGAGCAATTAGACAAGAGAAAGAAATAAAGGGAACATGGATAGGAAAAGAAGAAGTTAAATTATCCTTATTTACAGATGATAAGATACTCTACATAGAAGACCCCCAAAAATCCATTTAAAGACTTCTAAGTGTAATAACCAAATTCAATAATGTTGCTGGATACAAGGTCAACACTCAAAAATCAATAGCATTCTTTTTTTTCTTTTTTTCTCCCCACCGGGGATCAAACTCACAACCTTGTGACTGCCTGAGAGGCAGTTAAGCCACTGAGCCAAATTCCCGGCCCTAGTTTTTTTAAGATAGGGTCCCCCTATGTAGTTCAGGCAGCCTTGCGCTTGCATTGTAGCCCAAACTGGCCTTGAACTCACAATGCTCTTCCTACCTCTGCCTCCTGAGTGCTACGATTAAAGGCATGTACCACCATTCCCAGCTCAATAGCATTCTTGTACACAAACAATAAACACATTGAGAGAGAAATAAGGGAAACCACACCCTTCACTATAGCATCCAAAAAATGAAATACTTAAGAATCAATCTAACAAAGGAAATAAAAGATCTATACAGTGAAAATTACATTACTCTGATAAAGGAAATTGAAGAGGATTTCAGAAAATGGAAAGATATTCCCTGTTCATAGATAGGAAGAACAAACATCGTGAAAATGGCCATTCTTCCAAAATTGTTATACAGATT